>CABFVX010001879.1:0-10301 GCA_902151425.1 Timema shepardi | reverse complement strand
CGGGATGCGCATTCTCTCCATTCCCGTGGACTCGTGCCTTGAAAGATAAAAGAAATGGACCTCGGACCGGATCCCTTCCTTCTCGGCCTCCGGCTGTCCTTCGGGGCCTTCCCTCGCTTTTAAGAGCGTGGATCATGGCAGGCTCAATTCGGCTCCCGGCTCGAGCGAGCTATGGAAGTTAAAGGGAAAATAAAAGGCCAAGATATGCCAAAAATGTGTGCAGTGCATTCGTATTTGAATGCTTACTCGAAATTTTCCGCGGTGACGATGGGGCACAAAGCGACAAAGCCTATCGTTAATAACTACACTATGTCCTTATTATAACAGAATGAAGATTAGTGCTCAGTGCTTAAACGTGAAGCCATTATTAAATGGCTATTTTTATACAAATATAATTTAATATTTCAACAATGTTTTGTATTAGGAACATCTATTAACTATTTACCCCTATTAATGTTTAATCAGAAATAATTCCCATGCAATAGTGTTGGTGTAAATTTACGATTTATAGCCGACTGTATCGCAGAGTTGATGAGTATGTGACGCACGCCGTAGACTATAAAACCACGAGAGTCATTGGGTGGTTAGGTACTCTGTGCGGGAGGGCCTCTCTAATGGAGAGTACTGATTAATTATATTATTAATTTACAGATAGGTCTACTATTAGGTCTTGTCCACTCATTAACATGACCAATCATAAATATAACATTCTTGATATCATACAACCCTGGCTCATATTTGTATTTTGACGCGTTGTATGCTCTGTGGGGCAAAACCATACCTTATCATCCTTTAGAGCCAATCTCACGTCTGCTTTATTGGGAAATGAGATATGGGATAGGAAACTTTTTATGTGTGAGATTGTTGGATTGGGAACCGTCGATTCGAAACAGGTGGAATGTCTACCGTCCACCAGCAGATTACAGTCCCGCTGAACATTAAGCCAATGCTTGGAGGCTATCGGGGTAATGTTGGTGTTAGCCTGGGATCAAAATCAGTACCCTGGCCACCTACGCCCAAAATTATGCTTGAACCAGAAAACGTATCGTAATGGGGTTGCTGTCCGGGAAGTGAGATGGACATGCATTTCGAAGTTAGATATACTTTTTTTTAAATTAGAAAAGCCCACTTTTAACAATCAACATTGTTTGAAAGTCACTAAAGCTAGGGATTGTATAATGTTTTTTTGGTTGATTTAATAATTAAAAAATTATTCTAAAGCTTCCTTATGGATTGCTGTGTTATTTCTCTTTACATAATTAATTTAATGGACTAAGTATATAAAAACGACTGAAATAAAGTTTCCGACCTGAGTATCGTATCATTCTGCCAGTTTCTGACGTGAGTGTCGTCTCATCCCGCCAGTTTCTGACGTGAGTGGAATCTCATCCCGCCATTTTCTGACGTGAGTTTCGTCTCATCCCGCCAGTTTCTGACGTGAGTGGAATCTCATCCCACCAGTTTCTGACGTGAGTGTCGTCTCATCCCGCCAGTTTCTGACGTGAGTGGAATCTCATTCCGCCAGTTTCTGACGAGCGTGTCGTTTCATCTCGCCAGTTTCTGACGTGAGTGTCGTCTTATCCCACCAGTTTCTGACGTGAGTGTCGTCTCATCCCGACAGTTTCTGACGTGAGTGTTGTTTCATCCCGCCAGTTTCTGACGTGAGTGGAATTTCATCCTGCCAGTTTCTGACGTGAGTGGAATCTCATCCCTCCAGTTTCTGACGAGAGTGTCATCTCATCCAGCCAGTTTCTGACGTGAGTGTTGTCTCATCCCGCCAGTTTCTGACGTGAATGTCCTTTTAGCCACCACGACGTGTGATCCCCCATTTCGCCAAAGGAAAGTTTCGTGTGACCCCAGGGTTTGTAAGGGTCTACCCGTGTGAGTACTCCGTGTATACACCGCAATTAGGTAGGACTCACTTTCCTCGCTCGCTAATTGGTCTCATCCAGAGGTCATCAAACTGAGCGCTGCAGTCGGGTCACTGGGCCTGTCTCCACACACTCCTCATATCGCTTTCAACAGTTAGAAATATGTCCTTGAGAAGTGATAAACGTTATACGTGGCACTGGCACTTTTCCTCAGAGGGAAGTTATGCTACCTGATATCTAACAAAACAAAAACCACTGACCTCGACTGGGTTTGAGCCCGTGAGCATCGGGTCCTGAGGCAAGCACTTTAATCTAAGGCTACCGAGAGTAGGGTTGTTATAATGTTACCAAGGCAAAAAAAAAAACACCTGGGTTTTAATAAAAATAAAACATATTTTTTGATACAAATCAATCGTCTGATTTTTGAAAATGGTTAGTCATTCTGTTAAAAACCTTTTGGTTAGAACCCAATAATAGTAATAGTGGATAGATTAGTATTTTGTGTTATACACAATTTTTAAATTTACAGATTTTATACAATGAAATATGTTTTAATTGGTTGAACAAAAAAATATGTTCAACTAGCAACTCATTTGGGATAATATCATTTTAAGCTACCTACACTGTATTAAAGCTAGGCCCTAGAAATAATACTTTGTCAAAAAAGCTAATGAGGTAACAAATGTTCTTACCTTTATATTTAACTAAAGAAAGCAACAAATCAATTCTGCAGCTGGCTAGCCAGTAATTTGATGCATAATACCCCTATTTCTATTCCTTATACCAAATAATCTTTTATTTTTCAACCTGCTAGCTTATACAGTATTGTTGTTAAGTTACATTGTTTCATTATTGTTTTCCTTTATTATGTGTCTTATTAATCCTTTCCTAACCATATTAAAACTAAAATATGTTTATCTGGATTCCGAATAATTAATTTATTTGAATTATTGGTTTAATCAGATAACATACATAATATCTTTAATTAAACGAATGTGGGGAATACCAGGCCTTCACCGTGGTTCGAATCCCACGTTAAACTGTAGGTCCTCCATTTCATCTCACAATCAATCACGCTACCATTACACATTAGCGTAAGTGCGTATAACCCGAACGGGTAGTAAGACGCGGTGCTAATAACAATAATTTAATTAGACCGCAAACAAAATCTCTATAACCCCATATAACCAAAATGGTCTTTTTTTTAATAACCTCTTTTTTTTCCACCCTGACCGAGGTCGACTGTATATAATTGATGTACGCAAATGGTATACATTGATTAAAGGCGCAATTAGGGTTGAGGGTGTTCTTTGAAAACTGTAATAAACACACAATGAAAACGCAAGAGCGAGTCAAAACGTCAATATAACCGTGATGATTACCAAGGCCACACACGTACAAACACACATAGCTGTAGCGTTTATTAAGCATAAAAAATGTACACAGGCAAGTTCCCCACCTGCTTCACTCTAGTTACGCCACTGAGTCTGATTGAGATAGGAAAGCATTTTTTGGCAGTTATTAAAATTAAAGTTACTTAAACAATTTTTAAATATTTATACGATTCACGTGATTTGCAACTATTATTTTTCATAAAAGCCTATTATAATGATCGCAGTAGGCTACCTGTGGGAAAATACTCCATGGGGTCAGCCCGCAATCGAGCCACATCGACCAAATGGCGGCCGTCTGTTGGCGAAGATATGTTCAACCTCTGTAGATATAAAGTGTCATGTAGTTAACGTAATGTACATTCCGGGCGTTAATATCAGGGGTTATTTTTAGTTCGGAACCGTTAGTTTTTCTTTAAAATAGTTCGATATTTGTCCTCACGTGGCTGAGTTGACCCCGTCCCAGATTCACTGCGCCACAGAAAATCTGGAGGCTGCAGGGATCGAGCCCGAGACCTCTGTATCTGTAGCCAGTGACTCTGACCACTAGACCACAGAGGCGGTCACCTGTGAAACAATACCGATGAAAATATAAACATTGTTTTTTTAACGTTCCTTCCTTCCATAATACTATAAGACTATAAACTGGGGATGTTTGGGACACGAGAAAAGTTAAGTGTTTTTGAAATCTTTATGGTAAAACCTTTTTGGCCAAAATTAAATAAAATATTCCTCCAAACATAGAGTTTAATTTTCTTCACATGGTGTCCTCAATATTTGTTGAATATCTGTCAAGGGTGCCCTGGCATTTAATGATAACTTTTTCTCTTCATTTTAGAAAATGCCGCTAAACTCATGATTCACGACAGATATTCAACAAATGTTAATATCATCACGTGTAGAAATTAAACTCTTAGTTTCTACTGATGCAATCAATATTTGATTTATTTTGTCAATTAAAAAGGCTAGAAAACCTGCAAAAAATGACATTTTTTTTCGCTTCACTTACACTCTCACGTTAACTTTCAAGGTAATTGTTTATCTTCTTCTGTTAGTTTTCCTCTTCTCCTTATAAACAACGCTTCCCCCTCCCCCTATTCCTCTGTTTCTACAGTGTATTGATAAAAATATTGGCTACACCTTAGATATACTCTTATATATTCATTCATCAGGTCAGCTTTCACTTTTGATAGATATTATCAATGCCTATACAATAACACTAGTAATATAGTTAAATGTTATTCATTTTGGACCTTAAAAATAATTTTGTGTTTTCTATAAGGTCCTTCTTATGAAAATTGGACCATATATTCACGCACGTCATTTCTGGCTTATTGATGAATGGGCGGTTTAGATTTGAATCCTGGTCGAGTTTATTGAGTGTTGTTTTCCTATAAATTATTCCCAATTCTCCCTCCACGCAAATGCAGGAACGTGGCGCAAAAAAATATCTACAAACCATTTCTATTAATATGCTAAATAGTCTAAGCTGTAGATAAAATACAAATTACCCCCCTCGGTGGTTGCATAATCTAAGGCGTCACTCTCGCAATAGACTATGCCGATGACGGGGATATTGGTGTTCGATCTCGGTCTAGTATACTGAGGATAGTTTTCCCTAAATTGTTTTCCATTCCACGCAAATTCGGGTAAACGCCCTCTAAATTCACCTTTATTCTTAGCTAAATCATTAGCCTAATTAGTACATAGGCGTATAACCCCAACTGTTAGTAAGACGTGATGGTGAAAAAAAACAGGCACTACTGAAAATATAATAATAAGACACAATGGTAAGTAGGCTGGGAAGTATTTGTGTGTGTGTGTTTGGTAGTCTAGTGTTAGATTGTGCTGCAAAGACATGTTCTCATGATTATAAAGATAATGACTCTTTGAGAGTTTCACCTGAGACCTTTGGACCCGGCATAATTCAGGATGTCGGCGACTTTATCCATTTCCATAATCACCTGACCGGGAGAAAGTGAGGCTCAGATTATTATTGATTTTTATGCGACATTTCGCGTCATTATCTGGCCAAGTGTCACCATATATTACGAAGTACTGTTTACCTCGTCATCTTGAATTGATTGAATGAACTTGCCAACTTGCGACGCAGCGTCAAGTTAGAATAGGATTTCTCGTGTGTTTAGCTTTTTATTCGGCGAGTTTTAAAAATAGGGCATTGGAACACAAACTATCCTACCTGTTAAATAATTCTAAAAATGTTCCTTTCTTATCACAACGTAATTTTTTATATCTTAATATCTATATCTTTGGGCTTTCCGCATATGTACAAATTACTTTAATGTTCTAGAGAGGAAATAGGTTTAATTTAGGAGGAAGTGTACCTAAATTTGCGTGGAGGGAGAGTGGAAAGCTATTTAGGTCAATAATATTAGTACAACCAACCGGGATCTGAACCCACTCTCAGTCTAGTTTATTGTTAGAGCGACGCCTTAGACAATGTGGCCACTGAAATGGGTAGTCAATGCTGTCCAGGTGAAAATAGTAGATTGAGTGTTCATACTCGTCAGCATAAGAGGGGAATTATCAGAAGATAATCAAGAGGCCTCGCAGGATGAACAACCAACTCATTTTATTCCCTCCATTAGTATATTTCGTTAATTAGCGTAAAAGTTTGAAAGTGCTTAAAGTGCCTAGTTGCGACAAATTAAAATGCAACCCGCTTCACAAAGAAACAAATTCACCGACCATGCAGGCAACGTCGTTAAGTGTCTGCCAAGAATAATATGTTCACAGGAGGTTCCTTATAAACGAAAATATATTAGACTGGCACATTTTGAGCCGTTGTATCTAATATGTTCACACGTATGTCTTATTGGAAATATTTTAAATCACGGGATGTCTGCACTTAAAGTGAAGAAAGTTAAACCACAGGCATAGGGTGTCTTGATCGACCCCAGATAGCGTCAACCATTATTTACATTAAGTTTTATTCTTATTTGCTACATATGTGATACCGTTCAAAGGTATTTATTTAAAATATTACACCTGGGCATGGTCCCGGGTTTGGTTCCCGTATCGAAGGTGTATTTTTCGAATATGATTTAAGAATTAAATTTAATCTCTCTATATTGCGTCCTACCTACATATATGTGGGCTAAAATTGGTGTTTAGTAGTGCTGTATTAGGTTAAGTAGGCCGCCGATATTATTTATTGGTTAAAAATGTGCAAACTATATAAATCCCTCCAAAATAAACTCTTAATAATAACATTGAGTATTATATTAAGCGTATATGTATTTTTAACAACTTTGTTATTGTTGTTCATAGATGCATTTGCATACATGTAACATTGTTGTGTATTATATAGACACATGCGTGTGTTGCTACTTATTGAGTGTCGTTTATTTTCACTCTTATCTGTTTTATTCAGTCTACACGATTTAACACGCTTGTTTTTCATATCAGTCCCATTTGCATTATTTTTACCTAAATAGACCCCGCTATTTCTTAGCGGACATTGGACATCCCAAATCAGCCCTGAAGAGTAGCACAAATTGGTCCAAAAAATCTACCAAGAAAATAAATAATAATGTAATATTGGATATAAGGTAATTTAATACACTAAAAAAATATAGAAAATCATGTCAGAACATTTCACAAATTAATTCATCAACTTAAAATAAGTTAGCCAGAATTTAAATTTCTATTACTTGTTATTGTTTGGGGAAATACATTTTTTTCTCACTTTCTGTGGAGAGCTCATGTGTCCAGTTTTAGCTTGGTATTTTGGATGAATTCTTTCTTCCAAATAAATTGAGGACACCGTATAATTTTTCCATGAACTTTGACTCATGTGTTACATTGTAGTCCTATGTCTTTATGAAGTCGTCAATGAAACGAAAAATATTAAGATGACTAGAATAAAACATATCGTTAAGTTTTGAGTGAAAGGAATACAGCCCATTGGTTGTCCTCGGGCTTGACGCAGAATATTCAGCCCAGACGGATGGCAGAAATGTCGAATGGCGAGATAAGTAGTTTTCAAAGATGTGGTAACCTAAGGTGTGCAGTCTTTCGTTGTCACTGGGGATACGTGCCATGATTACTTCGATGAAGAAGTCATCAATACATGCAGGTGCTAGCAATAGACAAAAAAATAGGCGCAAAAAAGAAGTTATTTTACTTTTCTGGACATTACAATCTTTTACTAGGTGCAATTTCTGAATTAACTTATACCAATTTTGGGTCATGTGAAATCGACAAACTTTCAACTGACTTAGTGGGCAAACCTTACTCACAGATTTGTGATTTTTCTAACTGATTTTTTCAAAATCAATGAAGACTTCTGATGGAAAAATACTGACTTTGAGTTTGTTGCATTCAGCCATTAAATAGTGCAATGCTGCAGTATACTTAGCAGTAGTCTTACTGGGGAGAAGGAATACGATATGAAAATACAGGTTATTTACCAAGCTATTTATTGAAAAAATCTTTTTATATAACTGCCCCTGATAACTTTTAAAAGTTCTACACTCAAACACGTCTCGTACTTTGGTGAGAAATTCAAGGTTAGCTCTCGCTGAAAAAGCAACAATATTTGTAGAAGGATCATTGATTAAAAACAGTTTTTTCTAGCGATGGTCGTGATTGCCATTTTCTAAAGTGCTGTGTAAACTTCATCGGTATTCCTAAGCAATTTGGGCAATGCCTAACCCTATCATTATACATGCATTTTCAGATTAGTCTCACATCATTTGAGATGTTTACGTTATTCTCTCGTAATGCTGTCTGGACAAATGTCCTTGTCCTCGGCAGCTTTTCTCTTCATCTCATTGCTCGTTCGCTTTCTGTTCAGTGTACCTTCATTGTATGCACGATGTTCGTGTGCACTAGGAACGAAAATTATTGCACCCTTTGGTAAAACTGTTAGATATGACTTACTGCAGCATTGCACTACTCACACATCTCCATCTAGCAACATAATTTGTGTAAAACCTATGAAATCCATAATATAGTTCTGAATCCCATGAACTGTCAACGTTGACTCAACATTTCACTCGACATTATGTATATGTAGCACACTTAATAACAGGTGAACGAGAACTGATTTGATAGCAGAGATACCTAGTAGACGGGACCGTAATTACGTGTTTACAGTAACCTTGGGACCGATTTGACACGCAGCCTTTTAACATAAGCGTTAATCAATAAGGTAGGCTTGATGGGGGAGAATTGACCTGTACTATAAACTAGGGGAGGGGGGGTATAAACACCATAGTGATACATTACATGTATAAAACTACCACCCCTTGGTCTCAATGGAAAGTTGAACCTCGACCTCGTCACAGACAATTCAAAATATAGCAGGGTGCTTTAGAGCGTGTGATCACCGGTGCTGTTACCATAACTATCATAATGTTTTATTTTCATGGTGGCTACAGACAGGGAAAACAGGGAAAACCTGGAAAAGTCAGGGAATTTTTGGATGACAGGGAAAACAGGGAAATGTCAGGGAATTTAACTAAAAATAAGGAAAAGTCAGGGAATTAAAAAATATATCTAAAATATCCCATTAATTTTGCAACCAAACATTAGAATAAGAGTTAATAATACCTAAATAAAATAACATTCTGATTGTCTAAATAATTGATAAAACTGTTTATTTTTAGTAGATACAAACTTTTTTTTAATATGTGATCAATAATAAGTAAAACAAGTTATCATCCACCTTTTAAACTAGAAAAAAGTAGTCAGGGAAGATTGAAAAATGTTGCCTGGAAAACCTGGAAAAGTCAGGGAATTTTCTAAAATATGTTTTGTATCCACCCTGATTTTGGTAAAATTTCATTAGCGAACAAATCTATTAGTAGTATATAAGTGACAAACATTTTCTCTGGACGTAGAAGTTGAGCAAAAAACATGTTTGTGATGACTGATGACAACAGATAAAGTCAGAAATCATTGACGGGCCCATCCTGTCTACAAAGAACTAGACTTATTATAATATTGATCAGCGCAATATTTTACCCGCACCAACCTTCAACAATCATAAAAGCCTTAACAAATTACACTGATAAGATAGTCAAGTAAATTATCTTATCGCCAAAATAAAGGTCAGAACATTTGAAACAATTCTCACACTTTCGTGTTTAAATAACTACTCTACGTTAAGTTTCGGTGTGAAAGTGGGTTTTGTTCGGGTGTGTACACGTGTCCAACTACTTGAAACCACTTTAAACAACTTGAAAGTGTTATTTTCTAATGAGCCTACGTAGTTTTTATCGAAGGGTTTCTCGCTCGAAGCATAGGCGGGAAAGTGTTTCAAAAACGGAACAAATCATTTTAGAATTATTCGCTAAAGATTTATATCTGCATAGACTGAAAGCTGTCAAAGGTAAACAAACACTTCAGTTATTACTTATTAATTGGCTTAATCGTAAGGATTATACCGTCAGGTCTTGCCATTTCGAGGGTATACGACGTATTCCTTATGATTGGTTTTATTTTACGTACTCCGCGCATTACTACCCATCTGGGCTATCATATTTACTCTAATGGGATAGGGATGATTAATTCAAAAACTAGAATAAATGTACTTGCATTTGAGTGACGTGGGAGTGGGACACCATTTATGAAAACCACCTCAACACACCTGGGCGGGATTTAAATCTTCAACTTCCCGTCATTGGTCAACCAGATAATATTAGACTGACTTATTAGTCCGCGTACCCACTGGTGTCAGTACGGTTGAATTCTTATAATGATATCGATTCAATAGTTTTGTTGAAAGAAACGCAGCCTAAGGGCTCGGCCAGACTGACAAGCGCTAGCGCGTGAGCGACTGGGTGGCCAAATTGGTGAGCGAGCGCGTGATTAGCAGATAGCTTTCGATAGTTGTTGACAAGGAGGCTCCGAATCTTGGCTCAGTAAACTGAGGGTGGTTTTTGACAAGTGATTTATTGTTTTGGTTTTCTCATCCTCTCTCCACGCTGATGATCATTCTTATTTGTAAAGGCCTAATTTGATAATATTGAAGTATTTTAACATATCAGATATATATATATATATATATATA
>CABFVX010001878.1:111394-138102 GCA_902151425.1 Timema shepardi | reverse complement strand
GTACAAGAGCGTGTGAGGCATTTTACTAGGGGAGGGGGAATACAAGTTAGTAAGATCATAGTACAAGAACCTGTAAGGCATTTTACTGGGGAGGGGGAATACAAGTTAATAAGACCATAGTACAAGTACCTGTAAGGCATTTTACTGGGGAGGGGGAATACAAGTTAGTAAGATCATAGTACAAGAGCGTGTGAGGCATTTTACTGGGGGTGTGGTGTAAGGTAATTAAAGTTACTATACATGACATGTGCGTGTTTGTTTGTCTTTGCGAATTGTGTCTTACTACGCGTCCAGTTTATCCACATATTTACTTTAATAGGGTCGAAAGGAGGAGGGAATAATTTAAAACAGAAGCACCCATTCTGGGGCCCACGGAGAATCGTGAGAGGTTCCGATAACCATTTATCGAAGAAGACCAACTTGTTTAATTATTGTCTTGTGGTTTGACGTCGAAGACTCCAGTTCCTTCGATACAGTCACTGAGCCTTTGTTGTCATGCTGTTGACTCTTATGTTTACAAAAGTGTCAGTAAAGTAAATGATGCCCTTTCCATCACTTGTCTTAGCGAAACAATGTTATCAACTTTTGTTTATATTAATAGTAAATATATGCTCACTTTGGCGAGGAGGATATCAAGGTTCGAATCTCGATCAGGTGTACAGATGTGGTTTGTTTGGTTTCAAAAAGATTTGTCCACTCTATCTCTTTCCACGCAAATGTGGGTACAATTATCATAAATATAACCTTCCTAGTTCCTAAAACTATTAGCGTAATTAATATATAAGCGTATAACCTGAAAGAGTAGTAAAAATAAAATTTATGATTATTATTTTTTTTACTATTATTATTATTAGTAGTAGTAGTAGCGAGTCTTACAACCCTTTCGAGCTATGTGCCCTTACGCTAATGTGTAATGGTAGGGTGATTGTGAGATGAAATGGAGGATCTACAGTTTAACTTATGATCCAAACCACGGTGGAGGCCTGGCATTCCCCACATTCACAAGTTGTGATTAATACACGTATTGTCAGAGGGGAAGGAAGGGTTTGGCAATCAGATAAATCTGTGCCGGGACCGAGGATCGAACCCCGGACCTCCAGCACAGATACCTTACCCCAAGACCGCCAGGTCACGGTAAAAAGAAAACTTTCACGAAGAAGAGGCCAGTAGTTTTTTGACCTTTGACCCGGTTCCCTCACGTGATCATCTGTTCCACGAACTGACTCTGGATGTCCTTTTCGGTCTGGAAGATGTCGCATGCCTTCAGCGCCATCTCGAGCTCTGGCTGGGTCAGACCCAGGAATACGTTGACCTGACCCGCCGCGCGGTCCTGGACAGTAACAGGACCAATAAAAATGTGATCAAATTGCCGAATACCAGGAGGATATGTTTTTAATCCTGGAACAGCAACCAACTTAACGTTAACTTAATGCTATATCATAAATTTAGCACCGCGTCTTACTACCCGTTTGGGTTATACGCTTTAAGTATTAATTACTTGAATGGATTAGGAATTGGGAAGGTTGAATTAGAGGAAGTGAACCCGCATTTGCGTGGAGGGAGAGTGGAAAACCATTTTACGAAAAACCATCCCCAGTTCACCCGACCGAGATTCGAACCTCAATCTCTCCGTCCTCAGCAGTCGAGTTCAATACGACTAACGCGTTAGCCAACTACGCCACCGAGGCGGGTAAGTACAGGTGTAGCGCCTCAAACCTCGCGGCCACTGAAGTGGGTCAACTGTTTGAGTTTAGTGAACGTTAAAGCTAACTTCATCAGCTACGAGGTATTTTCGATCAAATTTTATGCATGCATAGGTTAAATATTGACAGAACCTTTAACAGTCCACAAGTTTTTTTGTTTACTGGAATGAACATGAAACTATGTTCTATGACACTATACAGATTTTAGACAAGTGACATAGCTTAAAAGTTGACATTTTACCTTTGGTAGGTTATAGGAGCGTAGAATGGATCTTTGGGAATAGAATGATGTAATTTAATAGGAGGGTCACACCACACTGGTATAGGAGCGTAGAATGGATCTTTGGGAATAGAATGATGTCATTTAATAGGAGGGTCACACCACACTGGTATAGGAGCGTAGAAGGAATCTTTGGGAATTGAATGATGTCATTTAATAGTCACAAATACACTGTTATAGGAGCGTGGAATGGATCTTTGGGAATAGAATGATGTCATTTAATAGTCACAACACACTGTTATAGGAGCGTAGAATGGACCTTTTGGAATAAAATGATGTCATTTAAGTCACAACACATTGCTATAGGACCTGGTGGTCTAGGGATAGTGTGTCAGACTTCTGTGCTGGAGGTCTAGGGCTCAAACCTCGGTCCTATTACAGATTTATCTGATTACCAAACCCTTCCTTCACCTCTAACAAGACGTGTATTAATCACAACTTGTGAATGTAGGGAATGCCAGTCCTCCACCGTGGTTCGGATTCCACGTTAAACTGAAGGTCCTCCATTTCATCTCACAATCACCCTACCATTACACATTAGCGTAAGTNTAAACTGAAGGTCCTCCATTTCATCTCACAATCACCCTACCATTACACATTAGCGTAAGTGCGTATAACCCGAAAGTATAGTAAGACGTGGTGCTAATAATAATAATAATAATAATAATAATAATAATAATAATAATAATAATAATAATAATAATAATAATAATATTATTAACAATAATAAAGCATACCCAAAGTTAGTGTCACATTCAACCACCAATTACTGTGGCTAATACGCGAGTTAGATAAGAAATTTGGAATCACTGTTTTTGCTAATAATTTGATAATGTTTTCGGTGTTGACGTTCTCAGAGAAATTAAACTGAAATCGGAACTATAAGTCTTGGGAGATGCTTCGATATTGTTCGTAAAAAATTTTTTTTATGAAAAATTTTTCATCTCATAGTTAGGTCTCTGCCACTTGGCGTGCGGGTTTATATGTTTTTTTGTAACTTAGTGTACACGTTCAACCCCCTATCCCCTCCCCCTCACCCCATCTTACCAACTTGATCGGTCTCGTCAAATAGAGCAGGCAGGAGACCATCGTTTCTTGTTATCTCTCTTTCTTTATATATATATATATATGTGTGTGTGTGTTTCATTCCTCTTTATACCTCATGGGGAATCATCCCCTTCCAATAAATTATATTCCCCTGTTTCCCTTCTCCGCTTACTGCTTATTTCTTGAATAGAAAGTACGCGCGACAAGACCCATTAAGTAAGACCTAAGAAGCCACTTCGGTGATCGAGTGGTCTAAGGTCTAAGGTGTCCCTTTTGAAATGTAGCGGGGAGAGCATCCTTAATTTACTCCCTCCTCTTAAATAGTTGTACACTTTTCATCCCCCACGCAAATGCGGGTACACTTACTATACATTCCAATTTAAGATTCATATTTGACAAATATTGGTGTCAACCAATCTTTATTTCTTAGAGTAGATTTTTAAAAAACTGGAAAATTTAAAAATCTTAAAAAAAAGGTGATTACACTCGCCCCATTTTATAGCTAGAATATTTTTGGGGGAAAATATATAAAAATTAATAATAATTAAAAGAAAATTTGTCATCTTAAATCTATATTAATGAGTGAAACCTCATACGGCCCATGGTTCACTAGGCAGAACGGTCGACAACAATAACTAGGCTCTACCTGGTTCGATTCCAATATAGGCTAACAGAGATATTACTATTCAAGTGCGGAACTGCTTTTTTTTAGCACTGCGTATTACTACCCATTCGAGTTTTACGTTTATGTACTAATTACACTAATAATTTCAGGGAGTAGAACGGTTATATTTATATAAACTGTACCAGCATTTGCGTGAAGGGAAACTGTAAAACCATTTTGGAAAAAATACCTCAGTACATTTGACTGATATTCGAACCTCGATCTCCCCGTCGTTGGCCATTTAAGCAAACATGAGAGTAGCGCTTTTTACCACGCAGCCACCGAAGTGGGTGAGAGATTTTAACTAAAGTATGAACCATATAAATTGCAAATATACTTTATTTGAAAAGACATTTAAGAACCATACAGAACATAGACACTTTTTTTTTTTGCGATCAACATTGATAATATTTTACTTTATTATTAGTGTTATTTATAGGTTTTGATAATGTCTATAAAAAGTGACGGCTGTAGATCATATGACTTGGTGTATGAAAGTAGATCTAGTTTTTTCTTTCTAGCTACCCGCCTCGGTGGCTTAGTTGGCTAACGCGCGAGTCGTGTTTAGCTCGACTGATGAGGACGGGGAGATCGAGGTTCGAATCTCGGTCGTGTGAACTGGGGATGGTTTTTCCTAAATGGTTTTCCACTCTCCCTCCACGCAAATGCGGGTTCACTTCCTCTAATTCAACCTTCCCAATTCCTAATCCATTAGCGTAATTAGTACTTAAAGCGTATAACCCGTACGGGTAGTAAGACGTGGTGCTAAATAATAATACAAAATTTTTTTCTAGCTGACAGATATGTCCCTTCTTAAGACAGTTGGGGTATTTCATAAAGAGAATGTCAGGATAATTAATATCAGAAACACGACTTTAAATATATAAAATGTATCCACAGTTATACAACACAGTCATGGGCTTCGTTAACGACGGGGGGTTAGGAGGGAGGAGGGCCGGCTAGACGGATAAAGTGTGTTTGTGGAAAAAGGGATGAAACTCTTTACCTCAAAAAAAAATAATTGTGTTTTATTCAGAAATTATCTATTTTATAATTTAAAAGTAAAATGGTTTAATCCTGTTCTCCCTAAACCGTCCCTAATAGTTAAGATCCAGGTATGACTATATTAAAAGTGCACCTGAATTTTAATTCGGGAACAAATTAACAAAATGATACCTTTTAAATATTGAATGTGAACCCCTCACCCCCTTAAGTTACCGACTACGTGGTGTATTGGTCAGTGCATTTGGCTTAGAGTCTAGCTAGAGGTTCAAGGTTCGATTCCCAGCTGGTAGCTTGGGTAGTTTTCCCCGAAAGGGGAACTACCCCAACAGTCATGAGGGTTCAGTTAATTAGCCTTAAGTTAGGTTTAAGGATTTCCACTGGTTCCACACCCTCATACTCACTATTACCCTCATACTCACCATTACCCTCATACTCACCATTACCCTCATACTCACCGTTACCCTCATACTCACCATTACCCTCATACTCACCGTTACTCTCATACTCACCGTTACCCTCATAATCACCGTTACCCTCATACTCACCGTTACCCTCATACTCACCATTACCCTCATAATCACCATTACCCTCATAATCACCATTACCCTCATACTCACCATTACCCTCATACTCACCGTTACCCTCATAATCACCATTACCCTCATACTCACCATTACCCTCATACTCACCGTTACCCTCATACTCACCGTTACCCTCATACTCACCGTTACCCTCATAATCACCGTTACCCTCATAATCACCATTACCCTCATACTCACCATTACCCTCATACTCACCGTTACCCTCATACACACCGTTACCCTCATACTCACCATTACCCTCATACTCACCGTTACCCTCATACTCACCGTTACCCTCATACTCACCGTTACCCTCATACTCACCGTTACCCTCATACACACCGTTACCCTCATACTCACCATTACCCTCATACTCACCATTACCCTCATACTCACCATTACCCTCATACTCACCATTACCCTCATACTCACCGTTACCCTCATACTCACTATCACCTCATCTCATCGGGACATGAAAAGAACCTCCACGGAAAGATGTACGATTAGTACATTCGAGCATCCCCTGGGGAATGGTGCATTAGTGCGGACTAATCTTCCCACTACTGGGTTACGGAGGATATAGTCCAGACGTGCTATATTACTACTACCCCTTAAGTATATTTCTTAGTGCTCCAATGCCAGGATGCGAACTAGAGATACCTTAGACTTGTGGCAGGTCACTTCGGTTATATTAACCATTGGGAGAAGTGCTGAGGCCAGTTCTCACAAAAAGTATCGTACATATAAAACCAAACGAAAATAAAACGGGTTGTAGGCCTACCTTGAAAGTGATCACCAGAGCTACGACAATAGCTCCGACACTCGGCTCCATTACCTCGCTCCCAGTTCTACCAACCTCGCGGGACTACTTGGTGTAATTAAAACTACGCCCACGTGGTTACCGGAAAGGATCGGGTTCTACCTTTTATTACCCGCAGCCACTGTTGATTATCGCCCGTAACCCTGATTATAGCTGGTGAGCGAGGTTGCCAGACTTGTGTTTGTATTAGTGCGTTCAATTACATACAGTAGCCCCGTGGCTTCTTTGGTGCTGACTGACAGCTCACGGCTGACTTCTGACAGTCAACATTTAGATATATACAGTAGCCCCGTGGCTTCTTTGGTGCTGACTGACAGCTCACAGCTGACTTCTGACAGTCAACATTTAGGTATATACAGTAGCCCCGTGGCTTCTTTGGTGCTGACTGACAGCTCACAGCTGACTTCTGACAGTTAATATTTAGGTATATACATAAATTTTGACCATCAGCAGTGACAACTGCTAAAAAACATGATTTTGAAGATCATATGGTTCGGCGTAGGGATACATAATTTGGTCTGGTAACTTTTCAAAACCGTCAGCTGTGAGCTGTCAATCAGCACCAAAGAAGCCACGGGGCTACTGTATATAGGCCTATTTACTTTCTCACGGCTCCCTTGGAGAGAGAAAGTATCGTGATCGTCATGTTTAGAGGATGTATGTGGACCAACATACGGGTGAATGAATCTTGGACAGAAGATGAATCTATGTTGACTATTCCAAAGAACGAGGTAGTATCGAAAGAGGAAAAGATAGCAAGCAGTATATAAAAGTATATTGACACGAACATTGTTTAATGGATGTGAAGTGCGGATTTGTCAGGAGAAACACAAGAGAAAGGTTAATGCGGTTGGAATGAGTGAGAGATATAAGAAACATATGTGTAAAAACTCGTATGGATAGAGTCAGTAATGAATGGGAGTTGAAGGGGTGCGGTTTGAAAGGTAATACATTAGATCAATGTGAAAGAAGTGTCTTATGTTCTCAGATTTTATTTTAAACAATATTTTACATTTATTCTGAGTTATAGAGAGATCTATGTTTTTAAATTTATCTTAGTGAAATGGAAAATTTAAAATGTAGAGAACAAATAATACGTTTATGCAACAGTGTATATTACCCACTTTGGTGGCCGCGTGTGGTCTAAAGTTCTACTCTCGCGGTAGACTAAACTGGCGATGACTGGGAGATAAAAGTTAGAATCTACGCGGGGTGTACTAAGGATGTTTTTTTTTTCAAATTGGTTTTCCACTCTCACTTCACGCAAATACGGATATAATTCATCTAAATGTTATAACCTTATTAATCACTAAGGCCATCAGCGTAATTAATTCATAATAGTATAACCCAAACCTGTGTTGGAGGTCCGGGGTTCAATTCTCACTCCCGGCACAGATTTATCTGATTGCCAAACCCCTTCCTTCACCTCTGACAAGACATCTTGTGAATGTGGGGAATGCCAGGCCTCCATGGTTCGGATTCCACGTTAAACTGTAGGTCCTCCATTTCATCTCACAATCATCCTACCATTACACATTAGCGTAAGTGCGTATAACCGGGGCCTACGCTAGCTAGGCCCCGGTATAACCCGAATGGAAAGTAAGACGCGGTAATAATAATAATACAACCCAAACGGTTAGTAAGACGTAATTTTAAAAATACATAGTTTATTATTTCATGTTTACTCGTTAGTAAAATACAATTATTTTTTTTACATTATTTTTCTAACATATTTTCTATTATTTCTTCCACGTATCTTACAAGTTATAATTATAATTTAGATAAAGGTACGAGAAAGTATATGTGATGAACCGTACCATTTAATCTCCAACCGCATGCTACTCTTCGTCCGGGCTATACGGATCTATACCCAAATTTTTGTTTGAAGAACAGAACAGGAATTTAAAACATATTTCTTTAAGACCAACATTGATAACATTTTACCATATCATTTGTGTTATTTTATAGGTATTGATAATAACTATCAAAAGTGACAGCTGCATATACCATGACTTCACGTATGGATATATTAAAATGATTTTATTAACTTTAGTTACTAACTTATACTGTTCTTCCTACCAAAATCATACGAGAAATTAAGTGATTTTTAATCAAATAATAATTAAGAACAAAAGTGTTAAGAGTTTAGTTGGGAATTGAACGCTGCTGCCATCTAGCAGCGGCTTGTTGAACTGAATGTTCAAGTCTTTGGCGAGAGGTCGATATTTCCTGCCTCGGGGTTTTCGGCTTCACGGACAGATGCTGTTAGTTCTTTTGAGATGATTCAAATGGATTGTATAATACCCAAATATACATTTTTTTCCCGAAAGGATTATTTCAACTTGGAGGATATATTGTTTTAAAGAACTACTTATAATTCATACCCTGTAAAAATATGCCATTACGAAGAGGTTTGAGATTCGGATGTATAATAACTGAAAAGATTAATACATTTTATGACAATATTAATGGTGTTTTAGCACCTCATCTTACTACCCGTCAGTTTATACGAATATATAATAGTTACTCCAATGGTTTTAAGGATGAAGAGGAATATATTTATAGGCATTATACACACAATTGCGTGGAGGGAGAGTGGAAAATCGTAATTTAAAAACCCACCCTCAGTACACCTGACGGAGATTCGAACCTCAATATCCCCGTCATCAGCAGTTTAGTCTACTGCAAGAGTAGCGACCTAAACCATGCGAGCACCGCAAGCGTGTTAATTTAATGTTGACTCTGATATATTTTCAAATACTTCTCGAATACTCTTAAGGCGGCCGCCTTGGTCAGAGAGAAAGTATCAACTGCTGTCAGGCCACACGGCTTGAAACACAGCGGTCTGTGTCATTTTCCGGGACTACTTCTTTCTTTTATCTAAGCATATACTCCCTCCTAGTTCTTCACCAACAACCACCGCACAACCGCTTTGGTGGTCTCGAATGGTCTAGGGCGTTACTCTCACAAACAACTGAACTGCTGAAGATGAGAAATTCGGGGTTCAACTCCGGTTGGGTGCACTGAGTGTGGTTTTCCACTCTCTCCCCACGCAAATTTGGACGCATATCCTCTAAATTAAGGCTTACAAATCCCTATCCTATTAGTGTAATTAGTACATAGGCATAGCAACCAAACGGTTGTAAGACGTGGTGCTAAAAAGAAAAAAAAACTTTGTTATATTCATACGAAAAAGGGTAAAGAAAACTATTAAACTTTTTACCCCAAGATAAAGCTCGCTGCCAGATATTAAACCTCTTAAAATCTTATGTTGTGAATCCATCAACAAATTACTGTATTTGTTAGAGGAAGGATACATCTAGAGCCCTTTTTCATCAAACCTAGTCTCATAGCTCCTCAAATATTATTAAAAAGTCGTTGAAAATGAATTAATATCACATTTTCCCACACTGTTTCTAATAATAAAACTTAGACTTTAGGGTTGATAAGGAAAAAAATAACCCTGTTGGAATCTTTCGACTCTTATTTAAGTGTGAGATCGACTGCTGAGGACGGGGAGATCGAGGTTCGAATCTCGGTAGGGTGAACTGGGGGGGTGGGGGTTCCTAAATGATTTTCCACTCTCCCTCCACGTAAATGCGGGTTCACTTCCTCTAATTCAACCTTCCTAATTCCTAATCCATTATCGTAATTAGTACTTAAAGCGTATAACCCGAATGGGTAGTAAGACGTGGTGCTAAATAATAATAATAATATTTAAGTGTGAACCATATTTTGAAATAACGCATCTTAGAATTAAATATTGAGTAAGAGCTGAACGAACGTCTTAGCGACGATTTCTTGTGTACCGAGGCGGCGCCCTTAACGGCGTCACTTTCTAGGGTGAATTTGAAGCTATCGTGATAAGCGGGTTGCATATTAACTTATTATTATTATTATTATTATTATTATTATTAGCACCGCGTCTTACTACCCGTTCGGGTTATACGCACTTACGCTAATGTGTAATGGGTAGGGTGATTGTGAAACGAAATGGAGGACCTACAGCTTAACGTGGAATCCGAACCACGGGGGAGGCCTGGCATTCCCCATATTCACAAGATGTCTTGTCAGAGGTGAAGGAAGGGTTTGGTAATCAGATAAATCTGTGCTGTGACCTAGGATTGAACCCCGGCCGCCAGCATAGAAGTCTGTACCTTACCCCTAGACCGCCAGGTCACCCTTGACAGATATTCAAGATCTGTTGATATAAGTATGTACAGAAAACTAAACTCTACGTTGCTACTGGAGAAATATTTGATTTATTTTGTCCAAAAAAATTATATTCTATAAAAACTGTAAAAATGCTTGAACTCCCTTCTACCGCACCTTAACAATCTAAGCGCTATCACAACTAAACTACAATGTACGACATAGAAAGAGAGAGAATGATCAGTTCACGCCGAGAGACATCTTGTTTATCTGCTGATAACACCAACCTCCCTTCATATGACGAGTATAAACACTCACTCTATGAATAACCGTTTAACTCGCCTCGGTGTCATAGTTGGCTAACGCGCTAGTTGTTTTGAGCTCGAATGATGAGGTTGGGAGATCGAGGTTCGAATCTCAGTCGGATGAACTGGGGAGGGGGGTCTGGTTTTCCACTCTCCCTTCAAGCAAATGCAGGTTCACTTCCTCTAATTCAACCTACCCAATTCCTAATCCATTAACCTAATTTAGTACTTAAAGCGTATAACCCAAGTGGTTAGTAGGACTCGGTGCAAATTAATAATAAAATAATAATAATAACCTTTTAAAATAAAACAATTATATTCTTAGTCTAGATAAAAATTTGCTTCTATGGACTTTTTTTATTTACATTCTGGCAGGAAGATTCTTTCTGGACATTATCGTGAATAAAACCAAAAGCCTGTGTTGTAGACAATTTAAAATAAAACAGTTAAAAAAAGACTACTATAACCACATTTTTGTTTGTTTGTGATGTAAGACATTTTTTAGATTTACTTAAGAACTTATAGTTTTGGTTTCAATTTTATATCTTTAAGTTCACCGAATAAAACGTAAATACATTAACAATGGACATCCCATCTCGATTTGCCATTACGTCACAGGTAGGAAGCTTCATTAAGTAATAGAAGGATTCTAGGATTCGAAGATATCATCCTTATAGATACCAAAATTTACTTCTAAAAACGTTACTAGATTTAATTTACAAGCTATTTCTTTCAATTTTTCCAAAATGCTCTTGGGCTTTTTTTAAAAAAAAAATATTATTATTATTATTTAGCACCACGTCTTACTACCCGTTCGGGTTATACGCTTTAAGTACTAATTACGCTAATGGATTAGGAATTGGGAAGGTTGAATTAGAGGAAGTGAACCCGCATTTGCGTGGAAGGAGAGTGGAAAAATATTTAGGAAAAACCACCCCCAGTTCACCCGACCGAGATTCGAACCTCGATCTCCCCGTCCTCGGCATTCGAGCTGAACACGAATAGCGCGTTAGCCAACTACGCCACCGAGGCGGGTTAAAAAAAAAAAAGACGAGTCTAGATAATGTCAGAGAAGACTTGCGTCGACACCCGAGGAAGCGCCAACATCACCTTTAGTAAAGGCGAGAGGATGAAGGGTTAAGGGGAGGGAGGGGGGTAGGGGAGGGGGTTGTCTAGCGTAGTTCTTTCTTTCTCTCACGCGTCAGGGAGCGGTTGTCATGACAACGGCAGGTGATAAAAACATGGAACTCCAGCAGGAATATATATATTCCACCCGCTTTTTTTTTGTTTGTATTACTACCCGTGTGCAAACTTTGCACACACATACATACACACGCACAAACTCATACAAACACACGATGAGACAATGGAACATTCATTCTTCCTTCGTATGGACCGAGTCCTGTACAATGGATTTAAAGACCATTGTTTCCAGTAATATTACTGGCCCTTTCATTTCCTTTGTTCTATCATTTCAATGGTTTCACCTTTATTTCCATACAAATTAACTTCGTGTTATAATATTTACTCTTTTTTTTAACAGCGCGTCTTTATACCCGTTTTGATTACACGCATATGAACTAATTACGCAAATGTGTTGTTGATCACATCATAGATAACATTCCAAAACGAAGAATAAGTATTTTAAATTATTTTTTAAAATATAGTTTCAGATTGAATTAAAAGAATTTTTTTAAAGTAATGAAATAGTGTGAGAAAACTTAAGCTTACGTTATTTTAAATGTTAATTATAGTACTTAATTAAAAAAACATACTAGCTATAACAAAACAGTGATCTTTTACAAGTGTAGGCAACCCAAAACTTAAACATATGATTTTTCTACCGTCATTCAGTTAATAAGCTATCTATGGTATCTATCTACTTTAGTGAGAGTGGAAAAATCACTCTCAATAGACCCGAAAAGGATTTAAACCCCGATCCCCCTTTCATTGGAAGTTCATCCCAGACTATTGCGAGACCATTCGACTACGGAAGGGGGTATTTCTTTTTATTTTATTTATTATTATTATTATTATTATTAGCACCGCGTAGCCTGCGTCATTTCCGGGATTGGCCTCATTTTCGACCGGATTCTTTCCGGTTCATACAGGCAGGCAGGACACAGAACGTTCACAAAGTAAATTGCTTGTATAGTATCAGGGGACTAGGAGATAAAAGGAGGTCCCGTGGGAGGTTATTCAAGAATACTCCGTATGATGGTAGTGAAGGGAACTTGAGGAAAAGTCAGTGTTTTTGCAATTTTTATCGCAAAACTTTTTTTTTTGCTGAAATAAATCAAATATTGCTCTACTAGAAACATGTAGTTTGATTTTATTTACATGCTGATATCATTTATTTATTTTTATTTTAGGTATTTAACGTGCACTTTTTGAACCAACTGAATATATCAACACATGAGAATTTCTATGGGCGAGATTTAAAGGGCCTACCAATTTCGCCGGGAAAGTTATTTTCACATAATTTTCAGGGTTCTTTAACATGCCACAACCGACATGGGATTGAATACTTTACTTTCCCTTCTAGGGAAGTTCTGTGTTATCACATTTTATCACTCAAGAAAAATACGTGGACACCAGCTGGGTTTGAACCCATGAAAATTGGGCCCTGAGGCGAGCACTTTACCCCAAGACCACCGGTGTCGACCACATGATGCTATCAACAGTTGTTGAATATATGTCATGATTCATGAGCACATTAACATTGATGAGACTTTTTTTTTAAATTAAGAGAAAAAGTTTTCATTCAATTCCAGGACAACCTTAACCGATATTTAAAAACTTTTGCGAATACTATGGGAAGAAATTTAAGCTCTAAGTTTGTACTAGAGCAATATTTCATTTATTTTGACCCAAAAAAAAAGTTTTTCTGTAAAATAAAACCCTCCAAAAACACTGGTCTTTTTTTCGTGTCCCTTAGACACCCACCTTAAGATCGATTTTCTTACAAATAACCATTTAAAAGGATTTTTTTCCTAATGAAATCCTGGTACACAGGATATTAAATTTAAAAAAATTAATTAGATTTGTAGAATCTTTTGGTAGGTACTCGTTAAAATGAGTAGAAAAGTCTTAGCAAACATATTTCCGCAAAACAACCCACATATAGAAACTTTCGATTGCAAAAATAATTAGGATTTTAAAAAAAATTGTGTTTAAATGGCACAAATGTATTACCTTATACCTGTCGTCCTTAAATTTATTATCAGACTGTTGTATGCTCTTTTTAATAGACCCTGGTTTCCCTCTAATCAACTCGCTGTTTTAAGTCAGAAGATGACCTGGTGGTCTAAGGGTAAGGTGTCAGACTTCTGTGCTGGCGGCCGGGGTTCAATCCTCGGTCCCGGCACAGATTTATCTGATTACCAAACCCTTCCTTCACCTCTGACAAGACATCTTGTGAATGTGGGGAATGCCAGGCCTCCACCGTGGTTCGGATTCCACGTTAAACTGTAGGTCCTCCATTTCATCTCACAATCACCCTACCATTACACATTAGCGTAAGTGCGTATAACCCGAACGGGTAGTAAGACGCGGTGCTAAAAATAATAATTAATATTGTAAAATACCTATGTTTCACACCATGCAATTTCTAAAATATGGGACATTTACGGAACACATACGCGTTGGGGTTGAAACTCTCAAAGTAAAATTAAATACGGGATGGGTGGTCGGTCACCTTTGGTATACCTTGATACGCATTGGAGGGAACGTTAATAGTAGTTTAAGACAGGGTTGCCAGTTCTCAAGTTCCNAAATACATAATCGAAAATTTTCAAAAAGTGTGTTGGTTTACCGGTGACGGAAATGTCTCGTTTCTAATCGCGGCTGAGTGTATTCTTAATGCTTACCACGCTTTTCATTCCACGCGGATGCGGGCACACTTTCTCCCGGAGGGGTAGTTAGACTAGCAGGATAGATTCATGACGAAATATCATCCGCTTAGGTGGCAGCAGTGACTAAGGATTTTTTTTTTCCCCTCGCAGTAGACTAGACTGCCGATGACGTTAGAATCTAAGTCGGGTGTACTGAGGATGGTTTTTCTTAAATGATTTTCCACTTACCCAACACAAAAATGCTGGTACATTTCCCCTAAATATAACCTTTCCAAATCCCTAAAACATTAGCGTAATTAGTTCATAAGCGTATAACCCTAACCATTAGTAAGACACGGTACTAAAATAATAATATTAAAATAACCATACTTTGCTCTGCGGGTGTACTAACTAGCCAGGCGCCGAAGCGGGTAAGGATATGTGTTGAATAATATCCCAATCTTCTTGTCTCTCGAGCGCGGCTGTGGCTTTAACAATCTCTCTCACGCGTGTTTTTGGTAAACTACCCTCACTCCCCCATCCCCCCATCCCCCCCTTTCCCCCTAACGAGTATAGAGAACAGCGCGCAACCTTTGCCTCTAGTAGAACTTCCATCCCTCCCCTCCCCCCATATGGAAAGCGAACCGAAGTTTCCGGATATAGCGACGACACAAGGCGGGACCAGCGCGCTAGGGTAGGGTTAATACGGTATCCACCGATCCACCGGTGCCGGTGACCAGTTTGCCGAGGAATAACTGACTAAGTCCCTCCAAATTTTTTTCTTTTTTAATTACTTTATTGTGATCCGTTTGAGTGAGGAAGTATTGTGATCGTCGAAAAAAATATCGTTTAAGATTGAGATGGATGTCGATGTGTTTAGACCAAGAAGAGTGAGTTTTTGCCTTTATCTTGGCCTAAAGCCAAAACCATTTTACCAAATCCGGCTACAACTTTGTATCTAAAGGTTTTTATAAAGTTCCCCATTTTTTTTTATCTAGAATCTTCCTAACACTAAAATTATGGGTAATCTACCTAAGGGTGAAATGTTTTTTTAAAAAATAGCTCTTCTTAAAATAGGCTCCAATGAGTTTGATTAAAACTCGTATCTCGCATTATTTTAACATTAAAAACACCGCTTTTGGGGGTCGCATGGTCTAAGGCGCTACTCTCACAGTAAACTAGACTGCTGAAGACAGGGATATCAATGTTCGAATCTTGGTTGGGTGTATTGACGGTGGATTTTGCAAAATAATTTTCCCCTTTCTCTAGATACGTATTGTCTAAATATAGCCATACTCATCCTCAAAACCATCAACATAATTACAATATAAGCGTATAACTCGAACGGGTAGTAATATGCGATGCTAAAAAAAAACTTAATGTGGTCAGTACAACGAAGCCTCCAGCCGTTAATCTCAGTTTTCTAGACTGAAGCTGCTACTCTTTCATCTCCTCATTAGTCCTCATGAGGCTGAGTTTATTCCGTTCCAGACCCGATAAAATATAAAATATTATCAAAATTGACTGCGAAAAAAAAGTTAATATTTTCTAAAATTGGTCCTTATATATTAGTAAGCGATTAAAATAAGGGGCCCAATAATCTAGTTGAATTCAACCAGGAAAAGTTAAGACAGCATTGGAGTGAATTACAAATTCATAATTTTGTCTGATGTTGACAAAAAAAAAATATCAATATGACGGAATTATATGATGAGCTTTACGTCTTCAATAACCTCTTTGCATTCGATTTAGATCAACTGTATAATACTTATGACAAACTTAAAACTTATTCAGTCAAATAATCTGTCATTTCCTTACTTCAGTATGGCATTGAGAATGTTACTAACACATGTAGCGAAATATTTTCTATATTAAAATTGTTTAAAAAGATATTAAAGATAAACCACGGCCCAAAATAAACTTGTAAACTTAAAAATGATTGCCATTGAAAGCGATGTTTGCTGTGCCCATCTAAAATAGACTAATTGATTTGTAACTTAGTGGATAGCAAGGCACCAAGAGTTACATTTTAACTATTTTAATAGAAATTTGAAAGAAAATATACTATTTCATTTTATTGCTTATTATTTATTACTCTTGACTCTGATACAACATTTAATGTGTTGTGTTCAATGTTTTAATTTATTTTCATCTCTATTGAATCTTATAAAGCAGGGCTGTCCAACTTGAAGATATAAAAGAGCCTCATTTTATATTCTTAGACAATGCACGGACCACACACGTTAATTAATATATTACATTACATGTATTATAATAATAAATATACAGTACAGTATAGAAAATAATACATATAATACTTTTTACACAATTTAAGTCTGATCATGTTTAAGAAAATCCTGGATGACACCATTCTTTTTTTTAAAACTTTTCTAATACGTCGTGGGCCGCCAGTTAGGTAAACCTGTTACTAAAGTATTTAGATATAAGATCACTGTTTCACTGTCACAGCTGTAGTTATTTTTAAGATACTAATCCCCGGATAGAAAAATCTTGCAATATTTGGGCAATGAATTCCCAATTTAATTTTCTGCACTCAAACAAAATTAACTAAATGAGGGGTGACCTGGTGGTCTAGGGGTAAGGTGTCAGACTTCTATGGTGGCGTCCGGGGTTCAATCCTCGGTCCCGGCAAAGATTTATCTGATTACCAAACCCTTCCTTCACCTCTGATAAGCCATATTGTGAATGTGAGGAAAGCCAGGCCTCCACCGTGGTTCGGATTCCACGTTAAACTGTAGGTCCTCCATTTCATCTCACAATCACCCTACCATTACACATTAGCGTGAGTGCGTATAACCCGAACGGATAGTAAGACGCGGTGCTAATAATAATAATAATAATAATAATAATAATAATAATAATAATAATAATAAGTAAATTAGATAATAGAGTATAATTGTGCATTTATAGTGAAAAAAATGTTTATTTGCATGTTTTCGTATCCGGGTTATTTGCAGTGTACTTTGTAAAAAATAATTTATTTTATAGTAAAAGGAGGGTACTATTTTGTAATTTTCAGTAGGATGCCAAACATACTAACTACGGTCCTGGGGCCCCATGGTTAAAAAACATTAAGGTTAAGGTTCTTTGCTGTAAGCGGTATTATCTTAAAAGGGGGGTTTACATGATTCTTCCATTAATTTTCTCCTTTGCGTCTCATTTACATGTCTATAATATTTTATGAGCCTGCGCATACCTAACCACTGTTTGAATCCGCGCTACTACCCCTAAACTCCTTGCAACCCTGTGACGTCTCCCTTGAGGGGTTCGGGAAGGGGGGCGGCTCTTTGACCTGTGTCTTACCACGTATACTCTGTTCGTTTGAGAATAGAGCACGGGAAATATTATTAGTTGGGGGTTAGGAGAGTGCAGCTACGACACAACCCCCTCCCTCCAGATAACACCTAGTTTAGGTAGGTAATACAGCTCAAACCAGAAGTCTTGAGAATTCATATCACCCCTCCCCAGATAACACCTAGTTTAGGTAGGTAATTTAGCTCAAACCAGAAGTCTTAATAACTCATATCACCCTCTCCTCAGATAACACCTAGCCTAGGTAGATAACTTAGCTCAAACCAGAAGTCTTAATAACTCATATCACCCCTCCCCAGATAACACCTAGCTTAGGTAGATAATTTAGTTCAAACCAGAAGTCTTAAGAACTCATATCACCAGACATATATTGGAGCGGCCATATATATAAATATCATAGGCGAATATTTAATTAAGTAAATGGTACAGTACACAATGCACAGACTTTCTTTCTCTTTAATCTTAAAATATATACATTTACTAAAAAATCGTAAGATTGTTGAAACAAAATAATATACATTGTTGCAGAAACCCTTCATCAAAGAACATGAATGAACTAATAATATACAATGCTACAGGAAAGAACGTAATAATTAACGTCATATTTCAAAGAGCTCTATGAAGGGGAAAAAAAAACGTTTTCTTATGGCTAATAAACGATTGGTTTTATAAAATTACATTTCAAATTAAAATATACGACAACTTTACAGAAATAAGATATTTCATATCTCAAATAGTTGTAGAGATATGATCATAATTGGAAATTTCTGCTTCTTTAAAGTGGCCTTAAAGTTACTTTCATAGGAAAACGAGGAACACCATTTTTTTTAAATGTTAAACACTGCCTATATACAAAATTTAATAAAAATTGTTAGAATGTATTTTGAGAAAATCAATTTTATTTCTTTTTGTCCTTCAGTAAACTACCTTTAAACTTAGGGTTATATATCTTATTCAAAAAACTCCTCGGGGGAATTTTATGCAAATAGACAAACGGACAGACAGGCCGAAGGAAAAGTAAAAACAACTTTTTAGGTTTCAGGGGGTCGACATTTGCCAAAATATCAAGGTTTTTTTTTTACTATCACAATACTTCTCTTTTAGAGAGGTCGCTAGAAAGGGGGGGAGGGGGAGTGTGAAATACCAATGTTAGTGCGAGTAGTGTAAATCCACCACTGGGGATAATATAAACAAGATAAATATTGCAAGATACACGTATTGTTGGTCACGCAGGTCAAATATCAGGCTCATCAAGTTTGGGCTTTCCTTTGACTGGGTGGTTAAAATCCCACCTGGGTCAACTGAAGAAGTATTTATCTAAAATAGTTTTTACCACACACCCTTTGTGTAAATTCTGGTACATTTCCTATAGTATTATACTTTTTTCTTCCCCAAACCCCAAATGGGGGAGGGGGAAAAAATTGGATAGCCCTGACTAATGGTAGGACGCGGTGAGCATACGTAAAAAACCCGCTACGGTGGCTGCATTGTCTAAGATGCTACTCTCACAGTAGACTAGATTAGCGATGATGGGGAGATCGAGGTTCAAATCTCGGTCGGGTGTATTCAGGGTAGTTTTCTACTATCTCTACACGCAAATGCGGGTATTCTGCCTCTAAATATGACCTTCCCCATCCCTAAAACCATTAGCGTCAATAGTATATAGCGTATAATCCAAACGGGTAGTAAAACGCGGTAGCAAAAAACAATGAAATGATTATTATTATTATTATTAGCACCGCGTCTTACTACCCGTTCGGATTATACGCACTTACGCTAATGTGTAATGGTAGGGTGATTGCGAGATGAAATGGAGGACCTACAGTTTAACGTGGAATCCGAACCACGGTGGAGGCCTGGCATTCCCCACATTCACAAGATGTCTTGTCAGAGGTGAAGGAAGGGTTTGGTAATCAGATAAATCTTTGCCGGGACCGAGGATTGAACCCCGGCCGCCAGAATGAAACGATTGAAAAGCGCGAATTGAAGTGATCTCATCTGTCGTATAGCCGCTTTTTGTCCCAAGACCTGGGAAGTAATAAATGTGTCACTGTGTATAACACGCGGTTCTTTCGACACACAGACAAGCAGTTTCTAGTCCGGATGAATTCACATGTTACATTCATATAGCCAATGTTACCCCTGGAAGGTCCTCTTCCTTTATTACACCTTGTGTGCGAGTGAAGAGACCAGTGGCAAAACGTTTTATCCTTCCGCGCGTTAATAATGTGTTTTGTTCATGAAAGGTGTGCACAAATAAATAAGACAGAAAGGTAGCTGAGTAGAGTCCAGTTTTAATTGGAGGAACAGCTATAAAAAAAACTGCTAGATCTACTTTCATGTATCCATACAAGTCATTTGATTTGTGGATCGAAAAGAAGGTGTAGGCCGTGTGAGATGTGATGAATGTTGTAGAAGAATGTGTGAAAGAGAGACCTATTAAGCGTGTTAAGAAGAAAAGAGCATGTGTGACTTGGTGTATGGAAGTTGTTACAGTGAAGTGAGTATGCAAATATAGGGAAGTGGGGAGAAAGTTAGTGAGGGTGGGTTGAATACAGAGTTGTTGTTTTTGGAGCTATGCACAGTTTCTTGCCTACCCCTTAAGGTAACGCTATGACTATGTATGTATGTAATGTATGGATGTCTGTAATGTATGTATAAAATGTACGTGTATATAAATATATATGTATATAAATATGTATGTATGTATGTAAATATATATGTATAAAATGTACGTGTATATAAATATATATGTATATAAATATGTATGTATGTAAATATGTATGTATAAAATGTACGTGTATATAAATATATATGTATGTATGTATATAAATATGTATGTATGTAATGTATGTATAAAATGTACGTGTATATAAATATATATGTATGTAATGTATGTATATAATGTACGTATATATGTATGTGGTTACGTATACATGTGTGTGTGTACGTATACATGTGTGTGTATGTGTATATGTATGTAACTTTACTTTCAGGATTCACGGTGTGAAGGTTTTCTGTCATTCCCCTCCCCCCTCCCCCAAATGTGCCTGGAGAGAGAGTAGGAAACCGTTCAGGAAAATCCACCCTCAGTACATCCGACTGAGTTTCTTATCTCGATCTCCCCGTCATAGGCGGTCTTGTCTACGGCGAGAGTAGCGCGTTAGACCACCCTGACACCGAGGTGGTTATGGATTTAATCGTTATTGGTCATGTGAAGGAAACTGTTTTATTTACTGAGTGAAACAAGGTTCGGTTTTAACTTGAACATTTTGCATTTTGTCCTAATGTTTGTTCAGCGACGAATTGTAATGAAATTTATAAAGGATATTCTTTGAGCCTATCACAAAAAATATTCAATCTGGTTGTTTCAATATGATGGAAGCTCAAACAAATTTGCATTTTATAATTCTTATCACGAGATTTGAATTTATAATTCCAAGCAATTGATCGAATAACTAAGGCGTGTTTTTAAAATTAGGGCATGTATTGTAAGAATTACCTTTTAACCCGCGCGAACAACGGTTATTCAATATGAATATACAATCGGATATTGTATTAATTTGTTTTATGTTTAACTTGCTTAACAATGGAAGTATCCACTTGAAACCTAAGAAAAAAGTTGTAGGAATTATTTTAGCTTATAATCTTATTATTATTATTAGCACCGCGTCTTACTACCCGTTCGGGTTATACGCACTTACGCTAATGTGTAATGGTAGTGTGATTGTGAGATCGAACCACGGTGGAGGCCTGGCATTCCCCACATTCACAAGATGTCTTGTCAGAGGTGAATGAAGAGTTTGGTAATCAGATAAATCTTTGCCGGGACCGAGGATTGAACCCCGGCCACCAGCACAGAAGTGTATCCGACACCTTACCCCTAGACCACCAGGTCACCGCTTATAATCTAAAGATAAATCTACTAGTAAGACTCGAGTATCAATAAGAACTTGGAGGGGATGAGGTCTACTTTAAAAAAACCTACTATTAAGACTATAGTAGAGATAAACACATGAAGGGAGCAACTATTTATCCACCAATAATATCGGAACATTTAACACGAATACGAATGAAAGACTAGCGGCTTTTAAAAGAGAATACTAAAGTAGGATTCTATTTGTCAGACCGGTGTAAGCTCCATTTCCCAACTAAGCTCTCGGTTAAAATGGTTACCAAACCCTCTCGAGGTCGATATTTGATAATCCTGTAGCCAGGGACCATTTTGTACCTGTTCCAAGCTGATAATTATTCTAACGTAATGTGAACAACATGAATAACGCTTTTTGGATAATCCTTATCACTTTGTTAACAAATGGATAGCGTGCGTGTAGCTTTGAGCTCGGTAGGATTACATTTTTTTAAATTTAATTTCCAATGACTCGCACCAATGGTTGAGGGAATTAAATGTCAAGCTCATCTAGTCTGGTTAGCCTGTGTTTGGGTGGTTTGAGTTTGAATCCCGACCGGGTGTATGGAGGGTGGTTTTTCCTAAACTATTGAACTCCCTATTTTATAGCTATTTTCTCTTCCCTCCACCGCAAAATAGCATCAATGACTTATTTAAATAATTATATAACACAATTTGTCCAATCAAACTGATATGGTTTTATTTTATGGTGAGGTTGGTGAATTAAAGTGAACGTTAAACAAGAATATAAACTTTTATTCAAGCTTTTAAACAAATATAAATGTTTATGGATAATACTAGGGCTAACTATTATCAGGGGCTTCACGATGGTGGGGGAGATGGTCTCATCCACCCCCTCCAAACTACCCAAGTTGGGGTTTTTGTGTTGAGTCGAAATCTTAAGTTGGGAAATTATAGAACTTACTCTGTATTAAAGTACGTTTGACTATGTCAAGACATGGATTTATCTGATTGCCAAACCCTTCCGTCAACTCTGAGAAGACGTGGATTAATCACAACTTGTGAATGTGGGGAATGCCAGGCCTCCACCGTGGTTCGGATTCCACGTTAAACTGTAGGTCCTCCATTTAATATCACAATCACCCTACCATTTCACATTAGCGTAAGTGCGTATAGCCCGAACGGGTAGTAAGACGCGGTGCTAATAATAATAATAATAATAATAATAATAATAATAATACTTTCCATTATGAACGATATTTACCGCAGTCTTGTAGATAAAAACTTTAAATTTCCCAAATGTATATCCCAAATCTTCAAAAGTTCCAAACTTCATAACTCACCAAACATTGAAAAGATGTACCTTCTGTAGTAGACTGAATATAAAACTTAGTCAAGTAAGCTAGTAGCGCCGCTGTCAATGCCTACTAGCATAAAGACTACTACTACACAATAGTAGCCTTAGAAAGTTTAGGAAATGTTTTAAGTTGATCATTTGATAAATTCTGTAGTTTCTACGAGCCCAAACTTGTTAGTATTCCTACACGCAATGTTGACGAATGTCAAAACAGATAGCACTTGTAACTTGAACTAGCCACGATTAAACAAATAATTTTAAAAATATATAGTTTCCTAGAACCTCAATTCAAGGCCAAAATATCACATCAGATTTTACAATTTTCTCGGTGAAATAACCTCCTAGCTCCTCTGTTGGCTAAGGATTATTCCATACCATTCCATACCAGATCCCCTTGTATTCTCAACATTCCCTAGTCACCTGGTCACCGGAGAATTTGTATATTTTCAGAAGTCTTGATTCTGGGAAAAAATATATATATAAAGGTATAAATATTTTATGTATGCGTACATATACATAGAAAACAACACACACCTATACATATGATACAGGTGCATACATACTTATATCAATTCATACGAATATGTATACCTAAACACATACATAGATTCATTCAATTATACTTAAATAAAGAATAAATACTTACATACTTAAATACATACATAAATAAATAGATAAATACATATATACATATATAAATACATAAATACATAAATATATACATACATAAATATATACATACATACATACATACATACATACACGCATACACGCATACATACATACATACATACATACATACATACATACATACATACATACGTACATACATAAATACGTACATACATAAATAAATTCATAAATATGTACATACATAAATAATACATACCTACATACATACATACATACATACATACATACATACATACATACATACATACATACATAGACTAATATGTATGTATGTATGTATGTATGTATGTATGTGGGCTATGTTATATGTATGTAGGCTATGTATGTATGTATGTATGTATGTATTTATGTATGTAAATATGTATGTAGGATGTATGTATGTGTGTGTATGTATGAATGTATGTAACATTTATTTAATTTAAACTATTAAATTAAAATAAACTATCCATTAACTTTATTTTTATAGATTTAAAATTCAATGTAATGGCTATAATTGTATTAATATAATAATAATTAACTTGGAGAAATAACACCTCCATTCGTGTAGAAATAAAATGGGAAAGCCTCAATAATAAATCCTATAAGTGCAAAACACCCCCTAATACACTCACGCCTGGTTTCAAACCTTGATCTCCAACGTCACAGCCAATCCAGTATACTGCGAGTTTGACGCCTTGGCTCACGTAACCGCTGGTACAAGTATCACCATCTATTTTTTTTTCAGGCAAACATACCATGCTGGCTACTCAGGAAACGCTACCTTTTTTATTTTTATTAAATAACAGATGTCCTTTATTTCATCCCCACTCTCTCTTCCATTCTCCACCATAGGGGTTGTCACATAACGCGATATAATTTGTAGCATTTTATTTTTCCATGAAGTAGACTCGTGCTTGGGTAGTCTCTCTGGGAAAATACGAATTTGGCCTCACCAATCCTAAAGCAGTTTTAATTCGACCACAGCCATAGTATTAATCCGAACCCATGAACCAACCAGAAACTTTCCGTCTCATTTTCTACAAACTTAGGATCACGTTGTGCTTTATTTTAGGTTGAGCTTGTTTAGATTATGATCGTGTCGTGCCTTATATTAGGTTGAGCTTGTTTAGGTTATGATCGTGTAGTGCCTTATATTAGGTTGAGCTTGTTTAAGTTATGATCGTGCAGTGCCTTTATATTAGGTTGAGCTTGTTTAGGTTATGATCGTGTAGTGCCTTATATTAGGTTGAGCTTGTTTAGGTTATGATCGTGTAGTGCCTTGTATTAGGTTGAGCCTGCTTAGGCTATGATCGTGTAGTGCCTTGTATTAGGTTGAGCTTGTTTAGACCTTGATCGTGTTGTGCCTTATTTTAGGTTGAGCTTGTTTAGGTTATGATCGTGTTGTGCCTTATATTAGGTTGAGCGTGTTTAGGTTATGATCGTGTTGTACCTTATATTATATTTAGCTTGTTTAGGATATGATCGTGTTGTGTCCTAGGCTAGGTTAGTCTAGGTAAGGTTGGGTTAGAGTAGGTTAAGATTGTTGTTGGGTCAAACTATCCATCACTTGTTGTCTTTCGTTCACCTTAAGATAACAATTACATCGATCCTTAGTACAACGTCACAACTACCGAGGCTCAGTTAGTACACCAAATAGTACCTTCACAACCACTCTTAACAGGGCCAAGTTAGTACACTAACACACCAACAAGCTACCTATCAATACCCCATCCCTATCTTAAGCTAGTTATATCCAATTCACCTACTTACACCCTACCCATATTTTGAGCTTGTTCTATCCAGTCCACCTCATTACATCCTATTTCTATCTTGAGCTAGTCATATACAGTCCACCTCATTACACCTTATCACTATCTTAAGATAGTCCTATCCAGTCCACTTAATTATATCATATTTATATATTGAGGTAGTTCTATCCAGTCCACCTCACTACACACTATCGTTCAGATCCATTATAATGTTATCCTCCAAGCTTGGTCTTGTACACTTCATTGTTCATTGAAATGGTTTCATACCAAGACCTATCACTTTTGGTGATATGATTGGTAGTTTTATTTTCTTAGCACTACGTCTAAATACCCTTTCATGTGTATGTAATAATTAAACTATAATGTTACGTATGTTGAAGCTTGAATTTGAGAAGAATTGTATCCGCGTTTGCATGGAGGCAGCGTCAAAAAAACCTTTAGAATAAACCACCCTAAATTCTCCCGACCAATATTCAAACCATGATCTCCCCATCATCGGCAGTCCAGATTATTGCGGGTGACTAGTGACCAATATGGGGTGGGACTAATGCTCTAGATTAACGGTTCCCAACCTGGGGTACGCGGCAGACCAGTTTGGGGTACGCGGAAATATAAATGGTAGCGGCGGAAAATACAAAAAAATAAGGGGTTAAAATGAAAACACATAAATTTTTTTTATAGAGTTTTGGTTTGCAAACAGACACTTATGTGAAAGTACAATAGCCTACTCGTGAAATGAGGAAAGAGTAATTAATAGATGGAGGCCTAGTAATTGAATGATAATTGGTTGTCACTATCCTCGCCCACCACCAATCAGATCACGCGATTAGGCACGTGTCTTCATCCTCGTCGCCAAAACTGTCGTGCATCGCGCACTCTTATTTCTCTCTTCCTTTTTTTCCCCTAGTAATTCTAGAAATATCCTGAATCGTCTCGGAGCTTACGGTTTTGAAGTTTTCATTTAAAATACGATTGAAACCAGGCCATCATTTTAGTGTTCGATTGGGCGTCAAGTGAGTAACGTGTATTAATAAACCTAGATTTGTCCCTTTTTTTTATGAGTGATTAATTTGAATTGTTTAGCTATTATTTATTGTTTTGAGTTACCTTCTGTTGATGTTGTTTTGTTTATTAAAATGTATAAGTGGTTGGTGATCTGGCGGTCTAGGGGTAAGGTGTCAGACTTCTGTGCTGGCGGCCGGGGTTCAATCCTCGGTCCCGGCAAAGATTTATCTGATTACCAAACCCTTCCTTCACCTCTGACAAGACATCTTGTGAATGTGGGGAATGCCAGGCCTCCACCATGGTTCGGATTC
>CABFVX010001878.1:96369-107675 GCA_902151425.1 Timema shepardi | reverse complement strand
CCACGTTAAACTGTAGGTCCTCCATTTCATCTCACAATCACCCTACCATTACACATTAGCGTAAGTGCGTATAACCCGAACGGGTAGTAAGACGCGGTGCTAATAATAATAATAATCCAAACAATTTAAATCTTTATGTGAAAAAATGGACAGCCTCCATACTGCACTACTGTTGCACACAGAAGTGAGGTGGCTTTTACGATAAAAAGTATTATTATTATTAGCACCGCGTCTTACTACCCGTTCGGGTTATACGCACTTACGCTAATGTGTAATGGTAAGGTGATTGTGAGACGAAATGGAGGACCTACAGATTAACGTGTAATCCGAACCACGGTGGAGGCCTGGCATTCCCCACATTCACAAGATGTATTGTCAGAGGGGAAGGAAGGGTTTGGTAATCAGATAAATCTGTGCCGGGACCAAGGATTGAACCCCGGCCGCCAGCACAGAAGTTTGACACCTTACCCCTAGACCGCCAGGTCACCCACAGAAAAAGTATTCATAAGACTGTTTGAATTGATACATAAAGTTCAAGTTTTTTTTTTAAGACGACCCTTTTGAGTTGAGCTCTAAGTTTCATGAAAGTGAACGGCTTTAACATTTTGCGTACTTATCTGATTTTTTTTATAAGAAAATTAATTTAACTTAGGACTCCGGGAAAATTTCCAAATAACATCTTTAAGATGTCTAAATAAATCGAATCTATGATCAATAAATTGGATTTTTTTGGGAATCTTGTATCGGAAAAGACCGTATGAAATTTTTGTGACAAACTTCACAGTTTCTTATCTGAGAACTAGCTGAAATTGTCAAAAGAAATAAAAAGTAGTATAATAGCTCACTTAAAAGTACTTAAGGTAGCGTTCAGACAATATATTCCGAAGTAAAGTAGTGAAGATAACTCTATTTCAAATCTATTCAACGATGTGTTCTTTCAACCAACCGAAAAATTACCAGTTTCCGAAAGAGAAAGAATAGATTGAACTTTTGACTGATTCTTCTTTACAATCTGATTACCCGCCTCAGTGGCGTAGTTGGCTAACGCGCTTGTCGTGTTGAGCTCGTCCGCCGAGGACGGGGAGATCGAGGTCCGAATCTCGGTCGGGCGAACTGGGGGGAGGTTTATCCTAAATTGTTTTCCACCCTCCCTCCACGCAAATGCGGTTTCACTTCCTCTAATTCAACCTTCCCAATTCCCAATTCCATTAGCGTAATTAGTACTTAAAGCGTATAACCCGAACGGGTAGTAAGACGCGGTGCTAAATATTATTATTATTATTATTATTACAATCTGATTTTTTTAAAGAAATTTTATCGACTTCTGGGAAGCAAGGAAAGAAGAGTATCGAGAACTCGGTGATAAAGTAATACAATATTTATTTCCTTTCACGGACACAGAGTTTGTCCAAAGAGCATTCTGCTATAAAGCATATATTATTAATAAATACCGCAATAGGCTTGACACAGCTCCTGACTTTGGATTATATCTGACTTCATTTGAACTTGTTTTTAAAAACACTCAACTCCGTGAAAAAATCTCAAGGATAGCATTGAAATTATTAAGAGCCGCGTTTGAAAACTTGTATAGCAAGATGAATAATTGATATGAACTTTCATCATAAGTTAATGTGGTTAGAAATTATTTTAATGCGGTTTTTATTTGTTTTGATGTTAGGCTGCTATTATATATACATTGAAATAAATTGAAAAAAAGTATATAAATGTTATTAATTATAGTCTTTCACCTCTAACAAGACATCTTGTGAGTGTGGGGAATGCCAGGCCTCCACCGTGGTTCGGATTCCACGTTAAACTGTAGGTCCTCCTGTCCTCCATTTCATCTCACAATCACCCTACCATTACACATTAGCGTAAGCGCGTATAGCCCGAACGGGTAGTAAGACGCGGTGCTACTAATAATAATAATATTAATTTGAGCCATTTGATTATTTAACAAACCTAAGAACATTACTACCTAAAAAAAAACTTTGTTCATGGAGGGATGGGGCGGAGGGTTATAAGAGCAAGAATACGTGGGAGGAATAAGGTTGGGAACCGCTCCTCTAGATCTGGGCCATTCGACCTTCTCTTACCTCTGCTCTCCTGGCGTATGGAGGCATTCATTTCTGAGGTGGGGACACCATCAAGGCGAATTCTACTATCCCCAGATGAGCACTCCAGGGATGTCGACTGGCCACGGTAGGAAGTGACCAAAGAAGAAAAAGAAAATGGGACTCCATACAAGGAAAAGATATAAACTGAATGTGTAGACGACGGCACTAGGAATAAGTTAGGTTAAGTTAGATTATAGGCATATCAAAAGGGGAAAAAATATATATATAGTCAAACTAACTTAAATAGGGAAAGAGGCACAAGTATAGTAATAAGTTATCATAAATTAAATAAAGGTATTGATATATAGTAGACAGATCTGCTAACAGGGACAGGTTGAGGTAAATTGGTAATGATCAATAACAGGACCAATAGTTTTAGTAGTAATACATGTTTATAATCCAGAAAGTTTATGTGTAAATCTTTTTAGATTAACTATATAGAAGACCAAACCCTTCCTTCGCCTCTGACAAGACATCTTGTGAATGTGAGGAATGCCAGGCCTCGACCGTGGTTCGGATCACACGTTAAACTGTAGGTCCTCCATTTCATCTCACAATCACCCTACCATTACTCATTAGCGTAAGTGCGTATAACCCGAACGGGTAGTAAGACGCGGTGCTAATAATAATAATAATAATAATAATAATAATAATAATATATAGAAGACATTGTAATATAAACATAGCAGAAAAAGGACTGAATTAAATTAAAATAAGATGTCAGGACACATTTATAAGGAAATTGAAAATAAAAATAATTGAAAATCCCCATATGAGGATAGGATGAGGTAAAGAAAGACTCCTGCCGCCATGAACTTGCGTCACTTGCAACAAGTGACTATGAGTGTTGGTGGTTCGGGCCTCTCCTTTTACCCTTTTGGAGATGGTTGTCTGCAGGAGCAGACATCGGGTACCGTCAGGAACATCGGAGAACAAGAAGGACCAGGGAAAGGTGCACAACTAATATGTAAATACAGGATGACTTCATGGGAAAGTGCACAACTAATATGTAAATACAGGATGACTTCATGGGAAAGTGCACAACTAATATGTAAATACAGGATGACTTCATGGAGTGTTGAGGGATTTTTAGCTATAGTTTAAGATTAGGGTTGAGTTATTGTATTAGTATTATTATTATTATTATTATTATTATTATTAGCACCACGTCTTACTACCCGTTCGGGTTATACGCACTTACGCTAATGAGTAATGGTAGGGTGATTGTGAGATGAAATGGAGGACCTACAGTTTAACGTGTGATCCGAACCACGGTGAGTGCCTGGCATTCCCCACATTCACAAGATGTCTTGTCAGAGGTGAAGGAAAGGTTTGGTAATCAGATAAATCTGTATCGGGACCGAGGATTGAACCCCGGCCGCCAGCATAGAAGTCTGACACCTTACCGCTAGACCGCCAGGTCACTGTGAGTTATTGTACTTAGAATGGATAGAACATAAATTAGTAATTCAAGTTAGCAGGTAAGTTAGCTATAAGATATACTAGACTCAATAAGAATGCTGGATGGTACGTGGAGCACTAACTCCAATAGATTGCCTCCGCAGGTGGTGTATCGGGGACGGATCCGGACAACTGGGCGCGGCCAATTGGGCGCCAAAAGTAGCCCAACCTTTTTTCTAGCATAATGCAGTGCACTTTTTTTTTTTAATTTAAAAGTGATGAGTAAAAGCAAAAAAAAGCACTCTTTTATTATGCGCAACATCATATTCTAATTAAATGTTCTTTGTCTTGTATAAATGCATTAACAAAGTTAGGTTAAGTTAGGTTAGGTTAACTTTAATAATATGAATTAATTAAGTATCCTCTACTAAGATTTTTTTTAAAACAACTCCAATAATGAATATTTACATAATTGAAAAATATATAATGTTGCGCTGAAAAATATGATTAGTTTAAAAAAAAGAAAAAAATTCATTTTTAATTTTTACGTATTATTTTTTTAATTTAATTGAAGAATATTTGAAAAAATTGTGCATTTTTTATATTTAAAAAAATAGTCATTTCAAAGAAAAGAAAAAAGTGCATTTTTTTATCTCTCAGTTGACATGGCACCCAGTTCGCCCCAGCCTGGTTGGTGGCGCCCAGTTGTCCTAGACCGGACCGGGGAAGTCTAGTCTCAGCCGGGCTGCTCTTACACTCACAGAATCTACAGTAGCCCCATGGCTTCTTTGGTGCTGACTGACAGCTGACGGTTTTGAAAAGTTACCAGACCAAATTACGTATCCCACCGTCGAACCAGATGATCTGCAAAAACATGTATTTAGCAGCCGTCACTTCTGACGGTCAAAACTTACATATACCTAAATGTTGACTGTCAGAAGTCAGCTGTGAGCTGTCAATCAGCACCAAAGAAGCCATGGGGTTACTGTAGGTCCTGCTGGTTCCTCGGGGTCCGGCTTGGGAGGGTACAAGGCAATTAAAATACCTGGGGTGGACCAAATAATGAAATTCAAATCATCAAGAGAGGAAGTTGGTCTAGGAATAGGCTTAGGATCCCAACCGGATAGTTATTACATAAATTAAAAGCACCAATAAAGAAAAGAAGAATAATATTGTAAATTGAAACCCAGCTTGGACTAAATTATCAAAATCCAAGTTTTATCAAGCCATAGTAAAAAAAATATCCCCAGATGATAAGATGATACGTGGGAATAATGATGGTGGAAAGCAGAAGGGGACCCACAGCTTAACGTGGGATCCGAACCACGGTGGAGGCCTGGCATTCCACACATTCACAAAGCGTGAAAACACACACTTTGCCAGAGGTGAAAGAAGGGTTTGGCAATCAGATAAATCCTTGCCGGGACCGGGATTTGAACCCCGGGACCCTTAATCCAGGAGTCTGGCATCTTACCCGTAGACTGCCAGGTCCCTTTGGTGACCAATATTTATCGAAGTAAACTCTTTATACGTACGACCAAAGAATTATGACGTGGTTTCCTAATAGTAAACATGTGGTTCCCTCAAAGATTATATTCAGTATAGTCCAGTATGTTGTGTTCCTGACGCCTTAGATGGCGTGACCAAAGGTGTGTGTTTCTCATGGATAAGGTGGCTGAGAACAAAGGCCATTCTAAAATAATCCTACCAATGCGTCATAGGTTTTTTTCCCAAGTTGGTACACCCCTTTCTTGCAGCCCTCGAAAGTGATTTTAACTAAACAAAAGAAAGATCTTTCTCTTGATGAATGGGGAAAGGTCATGCAGACCTGGAAGATGGAAAGGATGAAGAGCGAAAAGAGATTTTTTCAAGGATCCTCACGAAATAGGTTTTAGAACACTGGAATGTTTTATCACCAATACCTCTGAGGGGCATCTTCGCAGCTCATTCGTTAGTGTGGTGGACCACAAGTCTAAATAAACCTGGTGACCTGGCGGTCTAGGGGTAAGGTGTCAGACTTCTGTGCTGGGGGCCGGGTTCAATCCTCGGTCCCGGCACAGATTTATCTGATTACCAAACCCTTCCTTCACCTCTGACAAGACATCTTGGGAATGTGAGGAATGCCAGGTCTCCACCGTGGTTCGGATTTCACGTTAAACTGTAGGTCCTTCATTTCATCTCACAATCACCCTACATTATACATTAGCGTAAGTGCGTATAACCCGAACGGGTAGTAAGACGCGGTGCTAATAATAATAATCTAAAGAAACCTGGTTCGAATCCAGGTGAGACTGGTAAAGATCCTTGTTTATTGTTTGCAGGCGGGTTCATTTTACTATTTATTAAATAACTAAATAACTAGGTGATATGGCTGGCAGTGTAATATTGGACGCACTTTTAGATCAATTTAGTTTGTAGGTCCTACTACCCATTTAGTAACTATATAGGACTGTCTAATTAGTATCATACTCATTCTCATATAATGAGTTCGTTTGTAGTCCGTGTTTCAGCATCCAGTTAACAAGACCATTAAGCGATATTTCAACATATAATCATACTAACAAGGATAACGTATTCGCATAAATTAATTATTAGTCTCCAACTATATGATTAAGAAAAAAAACTCAACATCATCTTCAACTGTTTCCAATCTGTGGTCGAGTCAGTTTTGATAAATGCATCCATCTTCCTCTATTCTTCCACCACTCGTCCTGCTTTAATTGTTTCCATTATTCTCCTCTCACTTGCACACTTTCTGTTATATGCTCTTCTCATCTCATTTTTGGCCTCCTTTGTGGTATTTCCCCTACATACTTTATTTTCATAATTTTCTTTGACATACTGTCTTTTTCTATCCTTATTAAATTACCATAGCCTACCATTTCAGTCTTGCTTCCTCTACTATCTCATGTACTCCAACATCCTCATTACATACCCATACCATCTCAGCCTTGCTCCCTTTACTATCTCATTTACTCCAACATCCTCATTACATAACCATACCATCACAGTATTGCTTCCTCTACTATCTCATGTACTCCAACATCCTCAGTACATGACCATACCATCTCACCCTTGCTTCCTCTACTATCTCATGTACTCCAACATCCTCATTACATGACCATACCATCTCAGTATTGCTTCCTCTACTATCTCATGTACTCCAACATCCTCAGTACATGACCATACCATCTCACCCTTGCTTTCTCTACTATCTCATGTACTCCAACATCCTCATCACATGACCATACCATCTCACCCTTGCTTCCTCTACTATCTCATGTACTCCCTGTACTCCTGCTCTTTCCCGGATAACATCATTCCTAATCTTGCTTCTCCTGGTGACACCTCACATGTTAAGTCCATCTAATAGGGATTTACTAGAGATCACCTTGGCCTCAAATATTTGCACCTAAGCCTCTTATTTTTATACTTATTTTCATATTAGCCACAACGTTTTTGGTTTTACTTTCGATATATTTTCTAATAAATAATTTTGATATGGTATTATGAAGATCATAAAAAAAAATTATATTTTGGTTTAGGTTTAACGTGTATGCATACGTTTTCATTAGCATATCAACTATAAAATAAACTCCTTTCATTTAACCGGTGACCTTCTTCAAGGCCACATGGTCTAAGGCGTCATATTGCAACAAACAAGACTGCCGATGGCCGGGAAATTGGAACTCAAATTCTGGCCGGGTGATGGTTTTTTCTAAATAGTTTTTCACTCCTCTACCTCCACGCAAATTGGGATACATCTTTTATAAATTCAACCTTCCTAATCCCAAACTGATTAGCGTAATTTATACATACGCAAGAAAGGACACGCACCTGGAAAACAGGTAAAAGCTGAAAAATTCAGTGAAATTGGTGTCAGAATAATTTTAAAAATTTAATAAAATCCAAATATCTCGCCAAAAAAAAAATCAAAATTCTATGAAGCTTAATTAAACATTTTGATTTATCTTTAATTTATGTGATTTTGTAAAGGGCCATTAATTACTGTTGTGTCAATAAAAAAAACCTCATTTATCATTGAATATAGACACGACGGAAAATTGCATATATTCTCTTTTGAAAAACTTAGAAAAATCAGGTAGTTTCAAAATTTTAAAATGTATCAGTAGCGAATCTATCTCTTGTATTAAGCGTAGGCGAAAAATAATAATAAAAACATCACTAAGCTCCTCAACAAAAATGGCGAAGAGCACCACCAAGATGGCGGCTGCACCATTAGCTAAGCGGAGCGACGCCGGCTACTCTCTATAGCCCACCCGACTCTACCGAGTATTCTCATGTGACCTTTCCCGCCGAGCGTCTGTTGCGATTCTCAAGCGATGCTCTCGGCTCCATTGAGAACACTTGACCCTTGACCCTTCTTTACAAGCACACACGTTAAGACAACTTAAGCTTTTCCGCCAAGAGCTTGAAACTTCCCCCTACCTCTACAACACAATGGTTATACCTTTTAGGAAATATTCAAGGGCTGGTTTCTCAACCTTTGAAAGGGATAACACCCCAGGGTTGATTTTATAGGCGTGTCCTGTTGGGCGTCTTGTGACGTCAGACCGTTCTTTTTTTTTTTTGTTTATTTTCATCCTCACCTCTTACTAACCGTTTGGTTTGTACCCATATGTACTAAGCTAATGTGTTAGGGATTGGGAAGAGTGGATTTATGATAAGTGAACCAGTATTTGCGATGAAGGAAAGTGGGGAAAACATTTAGAAAAAAAAAACTCCCAACAATACACTTAACCAGGAACTGAACCCTGATCTTCTCATCATTGTATGGCTAGTCTATTGCAAACGTGTCGTCTTAAACGATTCGACCACCGAAGCAGGTAGTGAGATTAACAGAATAGAACGTTCAGCCACAACTCTTTAGGACACTGGTTCAATTCCAGGGGATCCATTCTCTTATTCCCCATAATGCCTTACTACCCGTCCGAAAAAATATTTGTATTATTAGTACGGCGTCTTACTACCCGTTTGCGTTGTACGCACTTACGCTAATGTGTAATGGTAGGTTGATTGTGAGATGAAATGGAGGACCTACAGTTTAACGTGGAATCCGAACCACGGTGGAGGCCTGGTATTCCACACATTCACAAGATGTCTTGTCAGAGGTGAAGGAAGGGTTTGGTAATCAGATAAATCTATGCCGGGACCGAGGGAGAAAATATTAATTACGCTACTGGTTTAGGGATACTCAAAGTAGTCTTAAGAGCAAATGTACCCGCATTCTTGGTGAAACCATTTGTCAAAACTACCCTCAGAACACCTGACTAGGATTTACCTCCCTCCTCCTCCTCCCCTCATAATCTTCCCTTAACCAGAAAACCTGAAATTTATAATCCCCACTCCTCCAACCCGTCTACTCTTTCCTATGCGGTTAAAACAAATGAATTAAAATAAATAATATATATGCGTATAACCTTAACCGGTAGTAAGATGCGGTGATATTTTTTTTATTCAAATGGATACTTTTTACTTATAACTCGTAAAATATGTGAAACGAAATAATATACATAGCTTAGGTGACCTGGTGGTCTAGGGGTAAGGTGTCAGAGACTTCTGTGCTGGAGGTCCGGGGTACAATCCTCGGTCCCGGCATAGATTTATCTGATTTCAAAACTCTTCCTTCACCTCTGACAATACATCTTGTGAATGTGGGTAATGCCAGGCCTCCATCGTGGTTCGGATCCCACGTTAAAACTGTAGGTCCTCCATTTCATCTCACAATCACCCTGCCATTACACATTAGCGTAAGTGCGTATAACCCGAACGGGTAGTAAGCTGCGGTGCTAATAATAAACATAGTTACAGAAACATAATGAAAAAAAAAGAGTAACACATTCCACCAAAGGTAAAAAACAGTTCACCACACCGTCAGTAAGATTGTATTTATTTTAAGTGATCTGTCACCATTAGCTAGGCGCTAGTTTTCCTATTAATATTTAATTATATGGAATCGGTATACTAATTATTAATCCCCTTTTTTGATCATCTTTGGCTATAGTGTTCATTCAATTTTAATTATTTGTAAGTCTACTAATATAAATTGCTGTTTTCTATTTCACCAAGAAGTAATTCATTCTTTCTATTAGTGCTAGTAAATTTCGAGAGACCACCCCCATTCTCAGGCGCACCATTTTGAAGTTTCTAATTTAAATATTTTTCTTATTATTTTGAGTGTATTAGTTCTGTAAATTTTAAACTCACCATTCATCAAATCTCCATTAAAAATATGGGTCTGTTTCTAGCTAGGAAACTAATCAATTTATAAAAAAATATATTTAAAATAAAAGTTCTTTATTTATAATTGTCCCTTGACTTCGATGCAAAACAAATAGGATCGGATACATCCTTAGGAGGAACTTTCTTCTTCACGACGTCATAGAAGTAAAGGTTGAGGGAAAGAGGAGCTTAGGAAGAAGGAGAATTTAAATATTATTATTATTTTTATTATTATTATTATTATCACCGCGTCTTACTACCCGTTCGGGTTATACGCACTTACGCTAATGTGTAATGGTAGGGTGATTGTGAGATGAAATGGAGGACCTACAGTTTAACGTGGAATCCGAACCACGGTGGAGGCCTGGCATTCCCCATATTCACAAGATGTCTTGTCAGAGGTGAAGGAAGGGTTTGGTAATTAGATAAATCTGTGCCGGGACTGAGGATTGAACCCCGGCCACCAGTACAGAATTTAAATATTGAAATACTTGAAAGGAAGAATAACATTCCAGGATCTGGAGGAGGCAGAGGACAGGTCAGGGTGCATTGGTGGTATGGATTCATTGAAAAAAAGGAAGAGACCTGTCGTAGCCGATCAGTAAAATTATTACGAATTCAGACCAAGACACAGAGAGACTGACAGACAGACGGCATCGCAAAAAATAACTTTTTTTTAACTTTCATCAAAATTTCGTATTCTATTTATTTTTTCTACGATCACAATACTTTTCTGCTTCGAGGGATCACGAGAAGGTAAAAATGTTGCAACACGAGCATTGAATACAAATAAACAAATAAAAGGAAGTGTTTGTGCGTTTGTTTGTTTGTTTGTTTGTTTGTTTGTGTGCAATGCCCAGCCAAATATACTGCACGCAGAGATCTGACATTTTTAACATGGGTGGCTGGAAAGGAGTCCGAATGCACCTCGAAGCAGATTTTTAAAATTTTTAATTAGCTTTTTAATTAAGCTATTTTTAACACATTTTTGAAGAACATATCTTTTATCTGGTTTAGAATTACGTTTAAGGGATATGAACTCCACGGCGAAGGGGGAGGGGGCGTGCTTATATAATTCTTATACCACAGCGGGTCATGGGCAACGCTGTCTGGGATTGCTAGTACAAAATATGAACTCTTTGGAAACATTGTGGTTTTGTTTACTTTAAAACTTTGTTTTTTTATCACCCCGTCTTACTACCTGTTCAGGTTATACGCTTATTTACTAATTACTCTAATGAGTTAGGGATCAACCCCCACCTTGACACCCACATGGTCTAACGTGCTACTCTCTCAGTTGACTAGACTGCCGATAACGGGGAGATCGAGGTTCGAATCTAGGTCGGGTGTACTGAGGGTGTTTATTTCCAAAATGACCCGCCTCGGTGGCGTAGTTGGCTAACGCGCTTGTCGTGTTGAGCTCGACTGCTGAGGACGGGGAGATCGAGGTTCGAATCTCGGTCGGGTGAACGTTTTTTTTTCTTAAATGGTTTTCCACTCTCCCTCCGCGCAAATGCGGGTTCACTTCCTCTAATTCAACCTTCC
>CABFVX010001878.1:55338-95271 GCA_902151425.1 Timema shepardi | reverse complement strand
CCTGGCATTCCCCACATTCACAAGATGTCTTGTCAGAAGTGAAGGAAGGGTTTGGCAATCAGATAAATCTGTGCCGGGACCGAGGATTGAACCCCGGCCGCCAGCACAGAAGTCCGACATCTTACCCCTAGACCGCCAGGTCACCTACATGTAAATTAAAGCCATGCATTCCACTTTAGAAATCTGATAGAAAGTATAATATATTTTTAAGTTTTTGACGAACGTAGTTTTTAGCATCTATAATTTTATATCCAGGAAAATAAAAAAAATTAAAGGTGTAACGAGATGTTTATTCGTTCAAAAACGAATAAGGATGTGGACGAAGGACCCTAAGGACTCTTAGTAATGTCAGCGAACGTTACCTCTTTTTATTTTCTTAACAGTTTTAGGAGAGAAAATTTAATGAGGAGTCGACAGTCAAGATTTTAGTGTTCTTTTTTTATTATGACGCTTCGTATTTTCTAACGGTAAATATATTTGGTACATAGTGGTCACAGAGTGGTTGCAAAGGCTGTCTACAGGTCTTGGAGACCCAGTTCGAGCCTATAAGACTAATTAAATAACTAAGTACGGTATTTCTAAGAGATAAGAGACCGGCTATGAAGAAGAGAAGTGCCCTTGGAGTGTAAGGAAGAGTTGTACAGGGTGTACTTTGTATCTATTGTCACATGTGCAGCAGAAACATGGAGATTGGGTGTAAGAGAGACTAGGAAAGTGGAGGACATAGGAATGAAGTTTGTGAGGAGTATGTTAGCTGTCACGAGGAGAAACAAGATTAGGGATGAAGTTATCCCGGAAAGAGTGGGAGTACATGAGATAGTAGAGGAAGCAAGACTGAGATGGTATTGGCATACGATGAGGACGTTGGACCTGGTGGTCTAGGGGTAAGGTGTCGGTCTTCTGTGCTGGGGTCCAAGGATCATTCCTCGGTCCCGACACAGATTTATCTGATAGCCAAACCCTTCCTTCATCTCTGACAAGACATCTTGTGAATGTGTGGAATGTCAGGCCTCCACCGTGGTTCGGATCCCACGTTAAACTGTAGGTCCTCAATTTCATCTCACAATCACCCTACCGTTACACATTAGCGTAAGTGCGTATAGCCCGAACGGGTAGTAAGACGTGGTGCTAATAATAATAATAATAATAATAATAATAATAATAATAATAATAATAATGTTTTAAATTTTACTTTTAGCAAGGTGTCTTACTACCCATTCAGGCTATGCGCACACGTAATAACAACGCAAACATGATGGGGACGAGGAAGATGGAATATATAGGAAGTGTACTCTCATTTGCGCGGAGGTATAGGGGAATAAACATTTAGGGAAAAAACACATTCAATACACTCTAGTAGCAGAATTTGAACCCCGCTCTCCCCCATCATCAACAAGAGTAACGCCTTAAACGAGTGTTTTTCAAAGTTTTGGAGATGAAGAATCACCAAAGGTAAGTTAGGCCCTCTGGGAAACCACCGGAGCCCAAGGAATGTGTGGTTGAAGAGGGGGGGGGGGAAATCAGGGGTGGGAGGCAGTCCTGGTTAAAATCTACGGAGGAAAAATAATATTTTCAGGTGATTCCATTTCAGAACTTTAAACACAAGAAGATTTAAAAAATAATAATTTAATGTTGAAACCCGTTTCGATGGCCGTGTGGCCTAACGCACTAATCTCGTGTTGGACTAGACTGCCCAAGACGGGGAGATCGGGGTTTGATCCCGGTTGGGTGTACTGGGTTTTTTCTAAATGGTTTTCCACTCTCTCTACACGCAAATGTGGATGCATTTGCTATAAATAAAACCTTCCTAATTCCTACCCGTTAGTATAATTAGTATATACATTGGCATATAAACTAAACAAGTAGTAAGACGCAGTGATAATAATAATAAATGTTAAAAACAAATATATACTCATATACTTTGAATTAGTAAGTAGTAGTTTTTAAATTATTTTTAATACTCTAACCCGCCTCGGTGGCGTAGTTGGCTAACGCGCTTGTCGTGTTGAGCTCGACCGCTGAGGACGGGGAGATCGAGGTTCGAATCTCGGTCGGGTGAACTGGGGGTGGTTTTTCCTAAATGGTTTTCCACTCTCCCTCCACGCAAATGCGGGTTCACTTACTCTAATTCAACCTTCCCAATTCCTAATCCATTAGAGTAATTAGTATTTAAAGCGTATAACCCGAACGGGTAGTAAGACGCGGTGCTAAATATTATTTTTTAACACACTAAAGCTCATATTTCTTTATAGATAATTGCTTAGACTTGTTGTCTTAAGGTTGGTCCAGACCTCTCTTTCTCTGTGACTTGTGTCTACCGAGGTAATAAACAGTACATAGTATGGCTATTTCATATCTAGTATTTTGATCAACTTTCTTCAATACACTTAATTACTTAATCACTTAATTTCCTGAGGGTCCTGAGGACCACCAGTGGTCAAAGGACCACAATTTGAGAATATCCACTTTAACCATTCGACAGCCTAAGTCTGTAATTTCATTATTTTCTAAACTGAGAAAAAAACAAAATATTTCACTGTTGTAAAGTGAAGAATGCAAATAAATTAATAAACCTTGATGATGTTTCTGGTTCGAGCGTAATCTGATACAGTAGGATCTTTCCGGCTCATTCGACCATGATTAATTCGAGAGATCGGATAAGTTCTTTAAAAGGGAATCACAACAATATTCACCAGGCTTTGATTAGTTAGACTTAAGTTAAAGTTATTACGCTGGTTCCACATACTCATACTCACTATCACCATCACCTCATCTCATCGGGACATGGAAAGGATGTACGATTAGTACATTCGGGGGCATCCCCTGAGCTACAGTACATTAGTACCGGCTAAACCTTCCACTACTGGGCTACAAATAATGTAAAGTAGCCCCATGGCTTCTTTGGTGCTGACTGACAGCTCACAGCTGACTTCTGACAGTCAACATTTAGGTATATACCTAAATTTTGACCGTCAGAAGTAACAGCTGCTATACACAAGTTTTGCAGATCATATGGTTCAGCGTAGGTATACATAATTTGGTCTGGTAACTTTTCAAAGCTATCAGTCAGCACCAAAGAAACCATGGGGCTACTGTAGCTCAGAAGCGCAATGTGTAGTTCTACCTTAGATAATGCGGTGGGCGAAGTGGGTAAAGAAGTATTAGTGTATAGTAATGCCGTTTAAATTAGACGTACTATTATTGAAACATGTGTGGCTTGGTCAGTCAGTTGTTTTCATATTTATCGATAAAATTCATGGACTTCAACGGCTAAAGAGCATACACATATTATCAAGTACATTCATTTGAACTTAAATATTGAATTTTTGTACGCTAGCTGTAATTTAAAACCAGATATTTGATAATGTTAGAAATCTCAAATATGTAAACTGTTTAAATGTATAGAACATTAACCTTATAGAAGAAGAGTCATTCATATCACATAAGAATTCGGTCTCCATTACATTAGTGTACCGGAGTGGTACAATACATTACAAACACTAACAATAAAAGGAAGTGTTTGTCTGTGTGTGTGTTTGTTTGTTTGTTTGTTTGTTTGTTTGTGTGCAATGGCCAGCCAAATCTACGGCACGCAGAGATCCTAAAATTTTAACATAGGGGAACGGAAGGGGGTGCGAATTCACCTTGAAGCCGAATTTTTAAATTTTTAATTAGGTCATTTTAACCAATTTTTGAAGAAAACATTTTAAATTTGTTTTAGAATTATGTTTCAGGGATAACGTTTTTAAATGAAATCGTGCACCATTGGGGGAGGGGGAGGGGCTATATTATTCTTATACCATAATGGGTCACGGACAGTGCCACGCGGGATTGATAGTAAAATAAAATATGATAAATAATTTATAAATTATCTTTGTCATTTACCTGTTGTTTTATTTTGCATCACTTTTTACTATATGTTTGGGGTTATCCGCATATAGCTGCGCTAATGGGGTAAGGGTAGGAAGGTAAAATTTAGAGGAAGTATGCCGGAATTTAAGAAAAAAACCTCAGGCACATCCTTTACTAACCCTGCTTTTCCCGTCGATGTCAGTAAAGACTAACGGTGACCTGGCGGTCTAAGGGTAAGGTGTCAGAAATCTGTGCTGGGGTCCGGGGTTCAATCTTCGGTCTCGACACAGATTTATCTTATTGCCAAACCCTTCCTTCACCTCTGACAATATATCTTGTGAATGTGGGGAATGCCAGGCCTCCACCGTGGTTTGGATTCCACGTTAAACTGTAGGTCCTTCATTTCATCTCACAATCACCCTACCATTACACATTAGCGTAAGTGCGTCCAACCCGAACGGGTAGTAAGACGCGGTGATATTAGTAATAAAAGTAAAGACTAAGAACTACCCTGACATATAGTTTGCATGCCCACCAATTCGGTTTACTTAAGAATTACAAAAGAAATGAATAACTTTTTGTTTTGTTTTACATGTTATATCCTACAAATTATTTTAAATATTAATTTGGGTTTTTGTTTTTTAACGCCCCCCCTGCCCCCCCTGGCCCCCCCCCCCAACGGGCAAGGCAGTATACATCTGTTAAGCTTCGACCTGTTCTTATGTGACTTTAAATCGTGTAGTTTTCAATTTTATATTAAATTTCAGTAATTTTTTTTTCATTTATTTGTGGAATTTAAAGTATACTTTCTGAACCTACTTTTTATATCAGCACACGAATGATTTAACTTACTTAAATCTATAACAGACACAATATCCAGACCTCCGGTCGTTAATCCATCACTGTGAAAGGGGGAACCCACATTTTTCACCAATGATACGATTTTTTGGTCCAGCCAGGAATCTAACCCGATACCTTTAGCTCAGTAGACAGACACGCTACTGATTGAGCTAAGGTGTCAGCATTTGTAATCAAAATTTCTTCAAATAAATTGAGATAATTCAGTCTCATTTGTAAGAGTTTCGTTTTATTTTCAAATGATGTGTTCCTGCCACGTTTATAAAATGACGAATTGGGCCACACTGTATGTTGGTTTATAAAAAAAATAAAAGTCCGCGGGCCACGCAGAATCATGAATCGGGCCACACGAGGTCTGCGAGCCTCAGGTTTGACATGTCTTCCCCGCAGGTATCCCGTGACTAAAAGTGAGAAAGTAATTTACCTTTTTTTCTTTAATCCAGTGACCTTTAAACTTTTTCGATTCATGGAACACTGAGCAAGGCGATAACATTGTCAAGGAACACCATTAGGTTTTTTTCAAAGGGGTGTTTTTATCAATAAAATAACGAGTATTAATATTGTGTTTAAAAGTTCAAAAGTTACAATTCTGCTGATGACACGGAGATCGAGGTTCAAATCTCGATAAAATGTATAAAATAGATTTCCATTATCTCTTTCTCTCTCTCCATGCAAATGTAGGAATATTTCCTCTAAATATAACCTTCCTAATCCCTAAAACATTTTTCGTAATTAGTACATGACCGTATAATCAGAGCGTGTAGTAAGACGTGGTGCTAAAAAAAAAGTACAAGAAAACAATCAAATTTATTTCTAGCAATTTTTTTCCTGTTCCTCATCTCCTCAGAAGCCATCCTCGTCTCCCTCTTTACATCCTTCTCACCTGAAGGCAAGAGTACTCGATAAGAATCTATCCACTTCACCCTGGAAATATTAACGAGACCAGAGCGCTCTATAAATCACTAGCGCTCCTAGTTTCAACCGCGGCAAGTAACCGTACCAAGCAAGAGCTGCGTTGATAAAACATTGAGTGCGCGGCTCTGTTCGATCCGTTGTGATTGGTTGGTTTGGTGAATGCTTAGAAGCGGTAAAGGGGGGGGAGGGTTGCTAGGCTTAGAGCAGGGCCGCCAGCAGACGGCAGGACCTGTCTGGTAGCTCCACAAGGTTCGTCTAACAAATATATTTGGTTTTATAACTAATCGGCTTGAATTAAGTTTTTATTTTTCTAGTGTTTCTTACTAACCCGTTTGGGCTATACAAACATATACTAATTACACTAATGCGTCATGGATGAGGAAGGCTACATTTAGATAAAGTGTATCCACATTTGCGTAAAAACCCACCCTCAGTACACACGGATGGGATTCCAACCCCGATATCCCCGTCACCGACAGTCTAGTCTATTGCAATAGTGACACCTTAGACGATGCAGCCACCCATGTCACACTTGTTGTGAAGGTTGATTATAAATTAAATTAAATATAGCTGCATTTGCGTGGGGAAAACATTTTGAAAAATAAAAACACCCTTGGAACACATGGGCGTGGTTCCCACCCTGACCTCTTTGTCATACAAGACTAGGTGAGCTGACTCTTAACCCACGTGCACACCGGTACGGATAACGCAAGGGTTATTATTTGTTTACCCGCTTCGGTAGTCAAATGGCTTTAGGCGTCACTCTCTCTATATAGGCCTACTGAACTTTATTTCTCAAATCCAAATTTTAAATTTAAATTCTAATTTATAATTCAAGTTCAAATCCTCAAATCTTTGAAAATGTACAATTATAGTTAAATATTTAAAATTTAATTTAAAAAAAAGTTTTGTTTGATGCTTTGTGCCACTGACAAATTATATTTTGTTTTTCATGTCGATTACGTCATAAATATAACTATCTAAGTAAATTAATTATGCAATCAAATATCCAAAGCTATTATTTATGCTTTTTTTTGTGAGGAATAATCCATTTAGATATACTCTAAAAGCTGAAAAGTGACACCTGAACATGGGATTCCGGGTTCGATTCCCATGTCCAGGTGTTATTTTTCAGTTTTTAGTAAATTAATTATGTTAAAACAATTTGGTCCTTTTGGGGGGAGGGGGGTAGAGGGGGGAAGATTTTGTCATCATCCTAACTTTACTATTTTACATAGTTATACTTATTGATTGCTTAAAATTGTTATTCAAAGTTAAAGTATTCATAATTATTGTATTCGAGATATTTTTTAAAAGATTTTTACACAAATCTTATTTCTCAAATACGTCAGGATTCGAAGGATTAGGGGAATCTAGGTTCTATATCTTTAAGTCGTGAGCTTACATAATCGGTCTGTTTAGAAAATGTATTTTCAATTGACCAACCTTAAAAAAATAATAGAAGAAAATTATCCGCATTTGCACTAAGGTAAGGTGGGAAACCAAACATCCTTAACCCACCCAACCTCGAAAAAATCAGACAATTCATACCGCGTTCCCGCCGATGTAGGTTTCTACAAAAAGTCATGATGTCATCAACTTTCGGCCACACTGTATAACCCAATTCAAACTTCTAAGTCAAGAGCGAATCCAAAAGTCGTACACAAACTCTTCAAAAAATAAATAAGGGGAAAAAGAGGTTCAAAGGTGGTACACATTTATTTTCAGTCCCAACACCCCACAATCCCTACCACCCCGTCTGGCTTCATCATTGTTTGGAACTTTTTTTTCCCTCGTTGACAGTTTTTTATGACGAAACGTTTTTTTTATCAAACTGTTTTCTCCATGTGGGAGTTCAACTATTTTTTTATATTCGCGGCTAAATCTACCGTTGATTTGATTGACGAGCACAAGCTTTGTGATTTATTGGAAATGTCGGGATGAAAACTTTGACTGTATTTACATTTTTCTTTTGTACCTCTTCTAAACTGGTGTAACCCGCCTCGGTGGCGTAGTTGGCTAACGCGCTTGTCGTTTTGAGCTCGACCACCGAGGACGGGGAGATCGAGGTTCGAATCTCGGTCGGGTGAACTGGGGGTGGTTTTTCCTAAATGGTTTTCCATCAATTCCTATTCCATTAGCGTAATTAGTACTTAAAGCGTATAACCCGAACGGGTAGTAAGACGCGGTGCTAAATATTATTATTATAAACTGGTGTATGTAATTATGTAGATTTGTCTTTATTTTATTTTCCTTTTTTATATTTCTCCATAACTGGATATAATGATTGAGGCATTAGAGTTGAGATGCCAGAATATTCCGGAAAATGAAGAATTTTAGAAAAAAAAATTGTTTCGTACAAAATAGATTTGATTTTAAGGGGGAAAGAGGTAAGCACTAACTATCTTTGAATTTTATGGACGTCCTCAAGGTTATCTCCAGGTCATCTTTATTTATATTTAAAGTTGAACTGGTGGTCTAGGGGTAAAGTGTCGGACTTCTGTGCTTGGGGTCCGGGGTTCAATCCTTAGTACCGGCACAGATTTATCTGATTGCCAAACCCTTACTTTACCTCTGACAAGACGTGTATTAATCCCAACTTGTGAATGTGTGGAATGCTCAGGCCTCCACCGTGGTTCGGATCCCACGTTAAACTGTAGGTCCTCCATTTCATCTCACAAACACCCTACCATTACACATTAGCGTGAGTTTATCCAGAACGGGTAGTAAGAAGCTGTACTAATAATAATAATAATAATAATAATTTATGATTTTTATCTCTGCAATTTATTCTACATAAAAAGAAACAATTTTGTCCGAAACCTTTTTTTTAAATCATATTAACTTTTACAAGATATCTTAGCTTGTATTTTCTATCACATTTTATTCAAGAACGTTTTAAAACCATATTAAAAGTGTATCGATGATAATGGTCATTATTTTAAAGCTTTATCAAAGTAAATTTTATGAATAAATTTGAATTTAGCGTGCTAAAGAATAACATAATGTATTAAAAGGTTATTTAACTACATAATTTTTTTTTAGAAAATAACTTTGATGGATCAGAGACATTTTATCAAATAAATGTGATAGTTTAATACCACGTTTAGTGAGTGAGGACCAAAGCTCGGACTCTTGGATGAGAGTCCCGATCATTGCCTTTTAAGGTTAGGATGTAGGGAACTGAGAACATATATGGGTCCTGGCAGTTTTTATAATAAAATATATTTTTTTTTGGGCCAAAATAAATCAAATATTTCTCCAGTTTTACAAGTATAAAATTTAATTTTCTTCACATGGTGTTATCAACAATTGTTGATTATCTGTCGAGGGTGGCGCCTGGAATTTAATGACAATTTTTTCTCTCTTAATTTAAAATGTTCATCATCTAATGTTGCTATGCTCATGACAGATATTCAACAACTGTTGATATCACCGTGTGAAGAAAATAATACTCTGTGTTTCTACTGGAGCAAAATTAGATTTATAAGTTTTACCATAAAAAAAAAACCCGCAAAAACACTGAACCCAACTCGCGTCCTCTACATTCTAACTTTAAATATCTGATCATCTTCCTTATAACCAAACATTGTTCCACCGTTACAGACCCGATTGAATGAATACCGTCCCAAGTTTATAGGTTGCCTATTGAATGGAAAATAATCCCCCCCGGTTCTTTGAAATATTCACTGGCAGTCGAATATACAGCGCTGTTCATGTTCACAGACCGGCAATAAATAAAATGGATCGCCGTCCCAAACATTGTTTCGTGTCAATTTACTTTCCGCCCCGTGCGAGGTGCTCTGTAATTCAAACAAACACGTGATTAGTTTATTAGGCCGGTAACTTGAACCTCTTTAGAGTCTTGTTGTGCTTGTAGATTGGGTTAATATGCGAGGACAGCGTTGATAGGTAAGTATGGATACAAGGTTGATATAGGGAGCTTTGATGTAGATATAGGGAGCTGTGAGGTTGATATAGGGAGCTGTGAGGTTGTTATAAGGAGCTGTGAGGTGGATACAGGGAGCTTTGATGTTGATACAGGGAGCTTTGATGTTGATATAGGGAGCTGTGAGGTTAATATAAGGAGCTGTGAGGTTGATACAGGGATCTGTGAGGTTGTTCTAAGGAGCTGTGAGGTGGATACAGGGAGCTGTGAGGTTGTTATAAGGAGCTGTGAGGTGGATACAGGGAGCTCTGAGGTTGATATAGGGAGCTGTGAGGTTGTTATAAGGAGCTGTGAGGTTGATACAGGGAGCTTTGATGTTGATATAGGGAGCTATGAAGTTGTTATAAGGAGCTGTGAGGTTGTTATAAGGAGATATGAGGTCGATACAGGGAGTTGTGAGGTTGTTATAAGGAGCTGTGAGGTGTGAGGTTGATATAGGGAGCTTTGATGTTGTAACAGGGAGCTGTGAGGTTGATATATGGAGCTGTGAGGTTGATATAGGGAGGTGTGAGGTTGATATAGGGAGCTGTGAGGTTGATATAGGGAGCTGTGAGGTTGATACAGGAAGCTGTGAGGTTGATATATGGAGCTGTGAGGTTGATACAGGGAGCTGTGAGGTTGATACAGGGAGCTGTGAGGTTGTTATAAGGAGCTGTGAGGTTGATATAGGGAGCTGTGAGGTTGATATAAGGAGCTGTGAGGTTGATATAAGGAGCTGTGAGGTTGATATAGGGAGCTGTGAGGTTGATATAGGGAGCTGTGAGGTTGTTATAAGGATCTGTGAGGTTGTTATAAGGAGCTGTGAGGTTGATATAGGGAGCTCTGAGGTTGTTATAAGGAGCTGTGAGGTTGTTATATGGAGCTGTGAGGTTGTAATAAGGAGCTGTGAGGTTGATACAGGGAGCTGTGAGGTTGTTATAAGGAGCTGTGAGGTTGATATAGGGAGCTGTGAGGTTGATATAGGGGAGATGTCAGGTTGATACAGGGAGGTGTCAGGTTGATACAGAGAGGTGTCAGGTTGATACAGGAAGGTGTAAGGTTGATACAGGGAGGTGTTAGGTTGATACAGGGAGGTGTTAGGTTGATACAGGAAGGTGTCAGGTTGATACAGGAAGGTGTTAGGTTGATACAGGGAGGTGTTAGGTTGATACATGAAGGTGTTAGGTTGATACAGGGAGGTGTCAGGTTGATACAGGGAGGTGTCAGGTTGATACAGGAAGGTGTTAGGTTGATACAGGAAGGTGTTAGGTTGATACAGGGAGGTGTTAGGTTGATACAGGGAGCTGTGAGGTTGATACAGGGAGCTGTGAGGTTGTTATAAGGAGCTATGAGGTTGATACAGGGAGGTGTTAGGTTGATATAGGAAGGAAAATAGGCCAGTTTATTAGAAGATGGATCAGTGGAAAGCTGCTAATCTAACGTCTCCTTTGGTGGATCTTACACAAGCTACTATTAAAAAAAACTTTTAACTTTGTTGCAACTGCACGAGACGTGACTTTGTTCAAAAAAGAAACTTTTTAATATTATTGCCAAGAGGGGTGGAAAGAGAAGAGAGGTGGAGCGGGATAAAAGGAAACTGACTAATGTAGATTTCAGTTCTGTCTCTAGAAGATTAATTTATATTTTATTTAAAACTGCGTCCAAAAGCACATCAGGTCTATACGAATTTTAATTACACTAATGGGTATAGAGGATGAAAATGGTTTTAAATGTAAAGGTACATGAACCTGCTTCGGTGGCCGCACGGTCTAGGGTGCTACTAATCACAATAAATTAGGATGCGGTTGACGGATGGTATCATTGTTTGATCCTAGTTGGGTGTACCTAGGGTGGATCCCACTCTCTATTCACCCAAATGCGGGTACACTTTCTCTAAAATAAATCTTAACTTACCCCATAACCCATTAGCGTGATTAATTATATGTGCGTGTAGCCTGAATTGGTAGTACACGCATTTGAGTGAAGGGAGAGGAAGCTGAACTATTGGCCGGGATTCGAACCTTGATCTACCACTACTGCAGCAACCCGGACTAGAAGAGTTTTAACTTATATTCCGTGCGCCCGACAATGTGGGTTTTATTTCAAATAAATATTATTATTATTATTATTATTATTATTATTATTATTATTATTATTATTATTATTATTATTAGCACCAATTCTTACTACCCGTTCGGGTCATACACACTTACGCTAATGTGTAATGGTAGGATGATTGTGAGACGAAATGGAGGACCTACAGTCTAACGTGGGATCCGAACCATGGTGGAGGCCCGGCATTCCCCATATTCACAAGTTGTAAATAAATTAATAAATTGCTGTTCCTCTGAAGGCAAAATCTGCGGCTTTAGGTCAATATCACACCAACCAGTCCAATCGAGTCCAGCTCAATCCCACCCACTTCGGTGGCCGCGCGGTCTAAGGCGCTACTCTCGCAATAGACTAGAATGCCGATGACGGGGAGATCGATGTTCAAACTGTACCGAGGTCGTTTTTCTCCTAAATGGTTTTCCACGCTCCTTCCACACAAATTTAGGCGCACTTTCTTTCAATTAAACCTTCTTAATTCCTAAATTATTAACGTAATTAATAACATAATCGTTTAACTAAAACGGGTAGTAAGACGCGGTGCTAATGAAAAAGTTCAGTTCAGTCAAATCCCACCTGGCGAGGGGTTTCACATCGACTCAGGCGTGGACTTGGCAAGACTTGGACGAATTGGTACAATTATTTTATTCGGTGAACTGGCTTTGTACGAGATGGATGTGGATGTAAATAAGTATTATTATTCTTCGTTGGATCATTGATAGAAAAATAATAAAACAAAAAATAAAATTAGGGGTCCATCCCTTAATAAGACACACGCTTGGTTCTTTCAAACCATCTGTTCACTAATTTTAATACCAATAACCAGTGGTGGCTCGTGTATAGGCACTGCGTAACTGAAGCAACTCTTATTTCCACTTGATATTATCGATAACATTTAATATAATGAGTCATTTTTTTAAAATTCTTTCTTTATTTTTGTAGTACAATATATATTCCTTAAGCTTAATGTCAATACTTCAGTAGCCATCCCCTAATTTATGAAAAAAAATACAAAAACCTTTGTATGAAACTGTGCGCTTCACAGTGCCAGCGACGTGGTGTTTGACTGTTGTGCGCATGGGTACATTGGAGGAGGGTGGGGAGGAAGATGGGACTGCCAGGTAGAGAGAGAACTGTTGCTCTCGCAGTGCCAACTCTGGCGTGATGGTGGAAAGAAGTTATTTTTTACTCAGCATGTGTTGTGCTTAAAAACCGTTGTACCATATTCTTGAATGTGATAAAGTGTAGAAGAGTGTAGAGTTAGATTATTATTCTGCTTCCAGCTATTCTATTTGATTCATTTCTTTTCGATTCTTTTATTTACCAGAAAGGTTAAATGCGCTTGCAGTACTTCCAATGGAGGAAAATATCCTCAATTGTCATCCAGAGATCAAGAAGAAATTTATTGAACTTTTTGCGCAAATTAAAACAATAAAAATGGATTTCATTTTTAAATTAATAGCTCAAGCTTGAACTGTAACAATTTAAGTTAAAGTAAGTAAAATATGTTGTTTTTTTGTTTAGATTTTATCAAGTTCCTGAATAAATTTTCTTTTTATACATGTTTTTTTTCCTTTTACACAATTTTAAAACAAAGGCTAAACATTTTCTGGAGCAGCACTCCCTCTAATTTTAGCTACGAGCCGCCACTGCCAATAACCTCTTTATATTGATGCTTCGGATGTTTTACATCGTAGATTTCAATATGATATCTAACAAAAAAAATATATAAGCATTTTTTAAAATAGTAAATGGACTAGAGTTTTTCTTGGCACTAGATGTGACTTGGCACATTCTTACCTCGTGATCGCGTCATAGATAATCCGTAGGGAAATCCCCGTCACGAAGAAAAGCCGTCTAGCTAAGAAAAAAAGATTCACCGTGTTTTTATTATATTTTTTTTGTTTCTATCAGCTGGCAGCCATGTGGGAATTCTATTCGTTTAACAGGAACGCGGAAGACGGGGATCCCCCACTGGTATGATTGGGAATAGAAATCACGTTTCTTCCCTCTTCAAAAAAAAAAATACTTCTACCTTAGGAAAAGCTTACGTTTGTTGAGAATTTTTTTACCACTGCGTTTTACTACCCGTTCAAGCTACACGCACATGTACTAAGTACACAAATGTGTTCGGGATGGTAAAGGTTGAATTTAGAGGAAGTGTATCCGTATTTGCGTGGAGGGTTAGTGGGAAGCCAGTTATTAAAATTCATCCTCAGTACATCAGACCAGGATTCGAACTACTATCTCCCCGTGATCTATAAGTTTAATCCATTGTTAGAGTGACACCTTAGACCATTCGACCACTGAAGCGGGTAAAGTTTTTTTTTATCACGAAAGCTTTTTTTTTTGCATCACTTTTTCCCTATCCGGACTATCCACATATTTTAACTAATGAGATAGGGGTGAGATAGATATAGTCTACGTGAAGGGAGAGTAGTATACCATATAAGGGGAGTAACACACCCTTTGTAATCTTATCCAGGATTTGAACCATCAGGTCCCATTTATTGGCAAACTATACTTGATGAACTTGATATTTAGTCCGCGTGACCATCGATAAGGGTAGTTAAGTAACTGAGTTTTAAGTGATCATTAAACATCTTAAAAAAAAGGGTAATTATTTTATGTCAAGTTTTCCTTTTGGTGGTCACATGGTTTATGGTGCTACTCTCACAATATACCATACTGCCAATGACGAGAAGATAAAGGTTAGAATATCGATTTGGTGTATTGAGGGTGGTTTTTACAGAATGGGTTTGCACTTACCCTCCATGCAAATGTGGGCACATTTTCTGTAATTAGAACCTTCTTCGTCCCTAAAACCATTAGTGGGATTAGTACATAAGCGTATATTATTATTATTATTATTATTATTATTATTATTATTATTATTTGCACCGCGTATTACTACCCGTTCGGGTTATACACACTTATGCTAATGTGTAATGGTAGGGTGATTGTGAGATGAAATAGAGGACCTACAGTTTAACGTGGAATCCGAACCACGGCGGAGGCCGAACGGGTAGTGGGACGCGTGGGTAAAAAAAAAAATCCTGACTAATATTGTGTTTAGGTGGACTTAGGTTAAGTGATGTTCAAAGTCGGGTTTAGAAAGTGGACATTTATTCCACTATGGTTGGGAGAGCTCTTTGAAACGGGCGCCCCCCTGTTTACTTACCTAGGTCTGCAACCCACACTAGCGAGGGAGACCGAATGGTTACCTATACTCTCTGTCCCACGGGGCTGGGAGAGACTTTGAAAACTAAAAGCACTTCCCGTTTTATTGGGTCTTACACGAGTTGGATTGCTAGCAGCTATGTCCTCCAGTCAATAATATAGTCCGATTCTCTGCCTCCTATTTATCGTGCTCTAATTTGATCACGATTCACTACAAGTATTATTTCGCCTAAAAAAAATCCCCGGGGTTTTAAATAAGAAATGAGTTAAATGTAACTATGGGCCCCCCTTTTGTCATCTAACATTTTGTTTTTTTATTGAATTCAAATCCATATCTAAATAACAACTTAGCTTTACATTATTTTTTATTAACTTTAAAAATTCTTAGATTAGGTATCGTAAAGGTAGATTTTTTTAAACAAAAGTTGTACTTGCTCGTCCTAATTAAATTTCAACAAAACTAAATATCCTCGCATTTGTAGCTTGATTAACTTATAGCTTGATTAAATTTTAAATGAGAAAACATAAACATACCGGTAATTTAATTTATAAATAATTCAAAAATCATAATAGCATGTTAATAATATTTAGCACCGCATCTTACTACCCGTTCGGGTTATACGCTTTTAGTACTAACTACGCTAATGGATTAGGAAAATGGGAAGGTTGAATTAGAGGAAATGAACACGTATTTGCGTGGAGGGAGAGTGGAGAACCATTTAGGAAAAACCACCCCAGTTCACTTATAATAGCATGTTAATTTTAACAATTTTTTACTTTCGCTTCCACCCTCAGGTAGAGAAAGTATTGTGATAGTAAAATAATTGGACTCAAGGTTTTGATGAACCCTGGAAACAAAAAAAAAAGTATTTTGGTTTTTCAATGTCATCTGGAACTAATGTCAAAACTATTTTAGCTATCAAGTTAAAACTGGATATCTAGGATTTTCATAAGGTTCCTCGGAGGTGTCTTCGAAATGAAATATTCATCCCTAAAATTAAGGGTTGTTTATTAGTTTATTTAAGAAGGAAATAGTCAAAATTTGATTAAACATTTTTTAAAGTTTAAAATTTATTAAAAACCTGTAAGACTGAAGAAAATATTACTATTTCCTATATATTGACTATTTTCTCCTTTTAACTATTTATGACAATTTTTTTATTTATATATATTTATTAATCTAATTAACTCATTTTTACTACATCATTTGTGTTTTTTAGTTATATCTACTATCAAAAATTAAGAGTAAAATACCATACATGCTTCACGATTACAAAAAAAATCTTACTATCCCTTACTTGGAGGTATGGGGTCTGAAACCATGAAAAATAAGGCCTTGGGTAATTTAAGGATGGCCACAAAAAAAAGACTAAGGCAATTAATATTATCTGGTCCAGTTTTTTTTCAAACCTTTACCTGGAACAGTATACTAGTTTTAAAAATCTTTTTGTGGCACTCTACTGTACATTAAATAAAATATAAAATGTGCTTATTTCAATTATTCTAGAATGTGTGTTTGTTTTTATATACATTATGGTTTTAGTTTTTAGTCCCAGTCTCGTTAGCTAAGCTAGTAAATAGTTATTTATTCTTGTAATATAATTCAATATTTCTGCTTTAAGAGTGCATATAAATTACTGTGTTTGAATATGTTCGGGTTATACGCACTTAGGCTAATGTGTAACGGTAGGGTGATTGTGAGACGAAATGGAGGACCTTACAGTTTAACGTGGGATCCGAACCACGGTGGAGGCCTGGCATTCCCTACATTCACAAGATGTCTTGTCAGAGGTGAAGGAAGGGTTGGGTAATCAGATAAATCGGTGCCGGGACCGAGGATTGATCCCTGACCGCCAGCATCGAGGTCCGACACCTTACCCCCTAGACCACCCGGTCACCGTCGTTTAAATTTAGAGAAGAAGATTAAATAGTGCATTGAATTTACAAAGTAAGCCGCCTTCTTTCCAAGACCTGGGATACCTTATTTAGAGATCACTATTAATTGCCAACTGTTGGTATGACTTCACTCACACTTTTTAGTTGTGGAATAAAATACATATTTTAGGGGTAGTAAAGGTAGGAGAGATGTGGGGGTAAGGAGTAATGGTTTGTGAGGGGGGCAGGGGGTATGTAGAGGGAGGTTAGTTTTGTTGAAGAAAAAGATGAGATTGAAGCCAATGTAAAAAAATAAAAAATAAATCTTATCAAAAATGTCACTAGTTTTTGCAATATGACGACGAACACGGTACTACGTGTAAAAATTTCTTAAGTGGTGTAGTTTGTAAAATCTGTGAGCAAACAGCATGAGATGGAATCGCAGCTGTTTAGAAAAAAACGATATCTTAAAGACTAAAGTTAAACAGCTGTTTCAAGACACCTGACCTCGTAGAGACACAAATTAAACATCTATCGGTCCCGATCCAATCCACCATGTGTTGAAAATATATATAGAATATTTAAACATTATGATCAAAAGCAAATAAATAGTTACAAATGTCTATTTAAAAATTAATTTTTTCTATGTAATAGCAAATATTATATGAATCATTCAATCGAATGTATTGTATGTAATCTTTACAGTATAATTTATAGAAAATCATTACGTCAAATATGGTGATCTGGCGGTCTAGGGGGTAAGGTGTCAGACTTCTATGCTGGCGGCCGGTGTTCAATCCTAGGTCCCGGCACAGATTTATCTGATTACCAAACCCTTCCTTCACCTCTGACAATACATCTTGCGAATGTGTGGAATGCCAGGCCTCCACCGTGGTTCGGATTCCACGTTAAACTGTAGGTCCTCCATTTCATCTCGCAATCACTCTACCATTACATATTAGCGTAAGTGCGTAAAACCCGAACGGGTAGTAAGACGCGGTGATAATAATAATAATAATTATTATAATTATGTCAAATACAAAAAAAATTAATTACCATTAATGAGTTTTAAAAATAGCTTAGAAACGAACTTATTTATTTAAAACGTTTATAAAAAGAGTGTGAAAAAATTTTTATTTAGAATTAAAGCACAAAATTTGTTATATGAAACAAAAAAAAAACGTGTATTCCTCTAAAAATATCCTATACTTCATCACAATCAAGAGACCCAGATAAATCCGTTCCTGAATATTTAGTTATAATTCTATTCACAAGATGAGATTTAATCAGGGACCCATGTGTTTGTGGTTGGCTTTCACGACCACTCAGGCGCGGGAGACAAGCTTTTACCAAAATGTTTTTTAACAGAAAAAAAAAAGAAGCACTTCTCTGGAATACCTACCAAGTTAAATGAAAGAGGAGTCCACTTCAGTGGGAGTGTGAGTGTGAGTGTGTGTAGAGAAAGTTTAGTAGTTTTGAAAAGGGTGTTCAGTGGTGTCCTAAGGGGAAAAAAAAAGCGCGGTTCAATGTTCTACCTTTTACCAAGAGCTTGGGAAGTTTTTTTGTGAGTGTGTCCGCACATTTTGAGTAGATCTAGAAAACTCTACAAATTATTCCGGCAAGGAATACACCTCTATATAATAGTAATAATAATATTTAGCCCCGCGTCTTACTACCCGTTCTGGTTATACGCTTTAAGTACTAATTACCCTAATGGATTAGGAATTGGGAAGGTTTAATTAGAGGAAGTGGACTCACATTTGCATGGAGGGAGAGTGGAAAACCATTTAGGAAAAACCACCCTCCGTTCACCCGACCGAGATTCGAACCTCGATCTCCCGGTCCTCAGCAGTCGAGCTCAACACGACTAGCGCGTTAGCCAACTACGCCACCGAGGCGGGTCTCATCTAAAATAATAATAAAAGGAAGTGTTTGTGTTTGTCTGTGTGCGTTGCCCAGCCAAATCTACGGCACACACAAATCTGAAATTTTTAACACAAGTGGACTGAAAGGGGTTCGAACTCACCTATAAGCCGGATTTTTGAATTTTTAATTAGCTTTTTAATTAGGCTTTTTAACAAATTTTTGAAGAAAATATTGTTAGTCTGGTTTAGAATTATTTTTCAGAGATTTTCATGGCAATTAGGGAATCATGGGAATGTATATAATTCTTATACCACAGTGGGTCACCGGCAACGCCGTGTGGGATTGCTAGTAATGAATAAAATAAAAATCCTCAATTTGATACGTTTTCGATTCAAGCGTAAACTTCTACATATTAACACTCCGGTTAATCGAACTTGATGCATTCGCTGAGTTTGGTCCCGATGAAATGTTAGAATTTACGCTGATGTGTGACTAGTGAAATAAAGCCAATCTTTTTTTCGGTGGTCACATGGTTCAAGACGTCATTCTCGCAATAGCTTAGACCATCGACGAGAGGATGATTGGTGTTTCAAATCCTGGTCTTATGTATTGAGGGTGGTTTTCCACTTTTCCCCCTCCACACGAATGTGGCTACACTCCCTCTAAATTCAATCCTCCTCATCCCTAACTGATTAGCGTAGTTATAATATAAGTATATTACCTTAACAATTAGTAAGATGTGGTGTTAAAAAATAAATTAAAAAACAATTATTTTATGTTTTTTATCGTCTTCTATCTTTTATATTGGTGACCTGGCGGTCTAGGGGGTAAGGTGTCAGACTTCTGTGCTGGCGGTCAGGGTTCCATCCTCGGTCCCGGCACAGATTTATCTGATTACCAAACCCTTCCTTCACCTCTGACAAGACATCTTGTGAAGGTGGGGAATGCCAGGCCTCCACCGTGGTTCGGATTCCACGTTAAACTGTAGGTCCTTAATTTCATCTCACATTCACCCTACCATTACACATTAGCGTAAGTGCGTATAACCCGAACGGGTAGTAAGACGCGGTGCTAATAATAATAATAATAATAATAATATATTTTATATTAATAAAATGAAGATTTGTTTGCCTTGCATGAGCCTTAAGCGATATTTACTGAATACAGAGTTATGTAATTTTAAATATTGGTAGTCCCTATGCACAAACATATGCACAAAGGCACTTTACATTTTTTAAAAGATTTTTTTAAATAATTAAAAACCGGGTTGAAAGCAAAGCAGTCATTAAACTAAAGCTATCTATCCCAGGTAACGTCGGGTACTTCAGCCAATAGTAAAATAAAACCAATCTCGTCCAAGTTTATAACTTCTCTTGGTCCCTCGAAAAGAAAGTATTGTGATCGTCAAAAAATGTTAAACTCGAGATTTAAATAAATGACCCGCCTCGGTGACGTAGTTGGCTAACGCGCTTGTCATGTTGAGCTCGACTGCTGAGGACGGGGAGATCGAGGTTCGAATCTCGGTCGGGTGAACTGGGGGTGGTTTTTCCTAAATGGTTTTCCACTCTCCCTCCACGCAAATGCAGGTTCACTTCCTCTAATTCAACCTTCCCAATTCCTAATCCATTAGATTAATTAGTACTTAAAAGCGTATAACCCGAACGGGTAGTAAGACGTGGTGCTAAATATTATTAAATATTATTTAATAAATGACCCCATGAAAAAAAAAAGTTGTTTTCGCGATTCTGTCTGTCTGTACCTCGGACTAGAGCCTAAACTATTTTACCGATCAGGCTAAAACTTGGTATCTAGGGTTTTCATTAAGGTACCCCAGAGGTATTTTTTGGAATTAGATATGTAACCCCGATTTTAAGGGTAGTTTACTAAAGGTTAAAAAGATAAAATATTGATTTTCTCGAAATTAGGTCCAACGATTTTGATTAAATTTTATATTTAGATATTGTTCATCATTATAATCAAAATGGCAACTATCGTATTCTCATGAACATGTATCTGAGGGTACTTTACTTTGGATAACAGTTCTAATTTTCATAATTACTCCACAACTATTTTAAATACGAAACAAATTATTATTGTAAAGTTGTAGTCCGTCCAATATATTATTATTATTATTATGGTTGGTGAAAAAATTCGTTTATGACTAAAAAAGTAAGAAAAAAGAAACTTTTTTCCACAAAGGTAATACAAAACCATGTAAAAGTTTTGGCACTCAAGTATTGAAACTTTAGTCGAATTCTCGCGTGTATTTTGACCACTTTCATACACAAACGTGAATTCGGTCTGTAATGGGAACCGCGGTCAGAAGAGGGATGGAGAGGGTGAGGGTGATAAGGGGTGGGAGGGGGGAGGCACGGAGTATTCAGTAATGGAATAGGTAGCGTGCGCTTCTATCTAGCGGAACGCCCACGGAGACTCATTCTTCAAATGGGGGATGTGTGAAATGGCGGTCATTAAATCTAGATCCTGTACAAAAAAACCTTGCGGGTTTGTTCTGGGTGGGGCCCACCTGTTTGTTCTACAAGGGATATATTTGGTGGGGGTAGGGGGTAGGGGCGTAAAGGGTGACAAAACAGGGAGGGATTGTATCACACAGAGCGGAGTCGATATAGCCTTGGAGGATATTTATCGAAATAGTAATCGACCTATACTTCACACTTTAGTGTAGGGAAAACAAAAAGAAAATTAAATTCCGATTCTCTGTTTAAAAAAAAAGGAAAAGCCTTTTCAAATCTTAACATATCTTATGTGTGTATTTATAGGGGTATATATAGGTGAATATATGAATGTGTATATATGTATGAGTATATATACATAAATTGGTACTAAATGGTAATTTTATGAACCGACTGATTAGGCTTCTATCATTTAATGATCTATAAACTAACTTGAATCTAGAACAGACACAGCACCCAGCCCCCCACCCATTAATTCATCACTGTGGAACAGGAAATACACATAATTATTTCACAAACTTTTCGGACATGCCAGGAATCAACCTCTAGACCAGGGACTCTCAATCTTTCTAGGCTCGTTGCATCCTTGTGAAGGTGATTAGAATCTTGTGGCACCCTTGAGAAGGTAATTAGAATCTCGTGGCACCCTTGTGAAGGTGATTAGAATCTTGTGGAACCCTTGTGAAAGGAATTATAATCTCATGGGACTCTTGTGAAGGTAACTATAATCTCAGGCCATCCTTGTGAAGGTAATTATAATCTCGTGGTACTCTTGAGAAGGTAATTATAATCTCGTTGCACCCTTGTGAAGGTGATTAGAATCTTGTGGCACCCTTGAGAAGGTGATTAGAATCTTGTGGAACCCTTGTGAAAGGAATTATAATCTCTTGGGACTCTTGTGAAGGTAACTATAATCTCAGGCCATCCTTGTGAAGGTAATTAGAATCTCGTGGTACTCATGAGAAGGTAATTAGAATCTTGTTGCACCCTTATGAAGGTGATTAGAATCTTGTGGCACTCTTGAGAAGGTGATTAGAATCTCGTGGCATCCTTGTGGAAGGGGTTATAATCTCGTGGCATTCTTGTGAAAGGGATTATAATCTCGTGGCACCCTTGACACCTGACCAAGAATCGAACCTCGGCAGTCCAGTCTATTACTAGAGTCGCGCGTTAGACCATGCGGCCGCTGAAGCAGACCCAAATGATCTTAATATATTACCTGCTATTAAATTAAAATACACAGTTTTAGCTAGTATTCATTTTCAAAACGTTTGATTTTTTGGATCTTTTGAGAAGTTAGAACTGGCATATATAAACTTCTACTTTACATAGATCCATATTTTATCTTTTATTTTGAATAGGTAATATGGTTTAATTATCTGTAGTTTGTGTTACTGAAAATATTTAAAAAATACTATTAATATAAAAATTCAATACCACAATTAATTTATTTTAGTGTCATTAGAATTCTTTTAATATTAAAAGGAATTAAATGGTGTTTTTTAGTTTCTATATTATAGATAATAGACATATTTGTTTGCTAAAAAAAATAGGTTTTTTATCTATCATAGAAATAGAAATATGGTCGTCCCAGAACACATATAGTTTTCAACAAAAACCACCCCTATCATAGGCTTTCATCCCCTCTGCCCACATTCTTTATCTTAAGCGCTTTCACCTATTTATATTTCCCCGCTTCATCTATTTCCTTGTCAGTGCCTCTCCTTGCCGAATATCTCCAAGACTGTAAACTTCTATTAAAGGAAGGGCTTACTAGTAAACCTATTCATGAAAGCAACTCATTTACAAAATGTCGGTCGTGTCAGCGAAAAACGAATCGTTTTTTATTCAATCGACAAACACATCGGGAAATTCAAGGGAATTTATTGGCACGAGCAATGGAATTTCAGTGGACATTTCCCGCATGGAATGTGTTTGCTTTTGGTTTATTTTACATAACAATTTACTTAAAAATAAAAAATAAAATTTTGTTTAATCTTTAAAAAAAACGTGAGTTACTAACAACATGGTAAAGGTATTAGTAAGAAAAGTAAGATATATTAAACTGGTGTATGTATGTACGCGGAGAAGATAACAGATAAAATTATTAAAATAATTCAGTGCAAAGTGAACCTGTGATTAGCTCCAGAATTATATTAATGCGGGCCGTATGTTGTAACTAAAAGTAAATTTAATCTCTTGAGAGCCAGTTTAAAACCACGTAAAGCACACACATTTTGTAGGTAATACAACTAGAACAACACGTCCAATCATGGTGCAGTTTAAGTATTCTACCTTTAAGAAAACTTATGAAAAATTAAACCAACATAAAAAGTTTCAAAATATTTCTCAAATAAATTATACGATTACCACACATACTTTGTCTCTTCTTTTATTTATAATTATTATTATTATTATTAACACCGCGTCTTACTACCCGTTCGGGTTGTACGCACTTACGCTAATGTGTAATGGTAGGGTGATTGTGAGATGAAATGGAGGACCTACAGTTTAACGTGGGATCCGAACCACGGTAGAGACCTGGCATTCCCCACATTCACAAGATGTCTTGTCAGAGGTGAAGGAAGGGTCTGGTAATCAGATAAATCTGTGCTGGGACCAAGGATTGAACCCCGGCCGCCAGTATAGAAGTCTGACACCTTACCCCTAGACCACCAGGTAACCTTTCTTTTATTTAAATTATATTTATAACTCGTAAGGTATGTGAAACAAATAATAATAATAAATTGTTTTTAAATTAAAATGGAGAAAAAAATTAATATCGTATTTCATTAAATAGCATACATGAAATAATATACATTGTTATATAAATATAATGGAGAAAAAAATATCACATTTCACCAAAGAGCATATACAAATATTATAAAATGTTAAATATATTTTATTTGTACTGTGCATATTCAACTGTGTTCACAAAATTCTATTAAATAAAAATTGCCCATAATTTGGAATATACTGAATTTATAAAATACTATCTCAACCAATTTGTTTATCCATAAAGAGTCCTATAATTCTAGGAGAGTAATATATTTTTTATCCCAAAAGGTTGCGAAGATATGATAAAAATTTGAAATCTCGTACCTCAAAACTACCTTCAAAATAAAATGTGTCTAGTCTGTTTGGTCAGTCACGTTAAAGTTTAGGTTCAAAACCTGGCTTTGTCAATGGTTTTTTCTAAGTGTTCACACTTTCATTCCACGCATATGCGGGTACTTTTCTCTCTTTTGTTCTCTCTTCCCAATCCTTGCTATATTGGTGTAAATCTGCTTATACCTAGGATGGATAATAAGACGCGTGCTAGAGTAAAGTAATTTGTCAAATGAATTAATAATAATGTAAAATGTTCCTAGTAACATGAATATTTTAAGGACGTTGCCTAACTGTGACGTCATGACACCTCAAGATCAAATGTCCCATGTCAATGTATTTACGTTCCATCTCATGAATTTTAAAAATATAACATTGAAACAAAACAACATATAGTCCTATATTACATTATTTCTAAATTCAAAGTAGTTATTTTTGAATTTCTTTAAAGTAAACTACAACACAGGATATTTGTTTTGTTCACTAAATCTTCCTGTAGGAATCTTCTTGTCAAGATGGAGATTAAAAAAGTTCGCGGAAGCAAATGTCCATCTATAACAGGTAACAAGGGAAATGTAATTTTAAAATGCAAGTCAATGTCTCTCTATATTAGGAAACAAGGAAAATGTAATTTTAAATTGCAAGTCAATGCTGTCCAGGTGCAAATAGATTGAGTGTGTGTACTCGTCAACCAAAAAGGGGAAGCCTTATCGGCAGATAATAAAAAAGGCTTGGTGTTTAAGTATGGTAGTGTTTAAGTGCGTAAAGTTAAGATGCAACCCGCCTTGCAAGATGGCTTCAAAATCTCAAAGCAGACGAGGAAGATATTTCTCAGACTTAAACGACACAAAGATATTTGTTGGGGAAAATTCTTTTTTTTTTTTTTTCCCCTGTTGATTTGTTATATCAACGTTTACTCTGTGACGAGAAATATTTTCCCGTGATTGGGTATTCGTCCAACGTTATGTAAGATAGCTTGAGGGAGAAACATTGCTCTTTGTGGTTGTTATTATTGTTGTTGTTGCGGACGAGAGAAGGCTAATGCGATTCGAAGGTTATCCCTCCCCCTTTCAGCCCTTAAAACGGTAAAAAGTGCAGAAGGGGTGTGAGGGAAATATCGATAGAAGAAGGAAGAGTCGTATATCAGACGAGAACACAGATACTCAGAAAGGTAGTACCTGGATTACAAAATACCATTATTGACTTATGTCCTTTCACTATTTATATTAGAAAGAAAGTATTTTGATCGTCTTAAAAATATTGTTCAATATTTGGATGGATGACGGCATTTTATGACGACCTGAATTTTCATAAAGTTCCTCCAGAAGGGCATATGGAACTAGCAAGCCAACCCTAAAATTAATATTATTATTATTATTATTAGCACAGCGTCTTACTACCCGTTCGGGTTATACGCACTTACGCTAATGTGTAATGGTAGGGTGATAGTGAGATGAAATGGAGGACCTACAGTTTAACGTGGAATCCGAACCACGGTGGAGACCTGGCATTCCTCACATTCACAAGATGTCTTGTCAGAGGTGAAGGAAGGGTTTGGTAATCAGATAAATCTGTGCCGGGACCTAGGATTGAACCCCGGCCGCTAGCATAGAAGTCTGACACCTTACCCCTAGACCGCCAGGTCACCCTAAAATTAATAGTATTGTACTAAGGGGCTTACAGAAAAAAAAATGCTCTGGAGCACTGCACAGATTGTCTCCCTCTTTTATCTTAAAATAAACAAATATTAAAAACTCTTGAGATTTGTGAAACGAGATTATAGGTATATACAGTCATTGTTGTAGAAACACTAAGCCAAAGATCATAAATGAAATAATATACACTGTTACTTACTCCATGGCATTAGGAGCTAGGAACACTGTTACAGAAAAATAGAGAAAAGAGAAACATCTTTGTCAACCAAAGAGCATACGAATCAAATTAATTTTCAAAGAGCTGAATTAATAAGAATTTATATTTGCTTACAGCTGAGACATTATTGGTTTTATAAAAATATGTTTTAAGTAAAAGATTGTAATCTTTAATAGTACTACAACTTTACAGCTATAAATTATTTAGTGTCTCAAATAGTTGTGGGGAAATTATGGAAATTGGAAAATTGTACCATTGTAAATTACCCTCAAATTCATTTTCACGAGAAAATGAGAGGTTCCATCTTATTTATAATGATAAACAGTGTATGGATACAAAATTGAATCAAAATCATTAGAGCTAATTTCGGGAAAATTGTTTTTTTTTGTTTGTTTTTTGCCTTAGAGTAAACTACACTTAAATTTAGCGTTGAATATTTAATTCCAAAAACCCCTCTGAGGGGCCTTATGAAAACTCTAGACATCAAATCTTAGCCCAATCGGTAAAATAGTTGTGGCTCCATCCTAGGTAGCCTACAGACAGACAGACAGACAGACAGACAGACAGACAGATGGCATTGCGAAAACATCCTTTTTTGTTTCCAGGGGGGTCATGAAATGTAAACATTTATCAAAATCTCAACTTATATATATATATATATATATATATNATATATATATATATATATTTTTACGATCAAAATACTTCTCTTTGACGTGCCGAGAGAAAGAAAAAAATTAATTTTCTTAAAATCATCTTTATTCAAAGATTTTGATTAAAATTCATACTTAGGCATTTTTTTTGACATTAATAACAAAATGGTGCATCTTATTTTATCATTAAAATGTTTTTGAGAGTACTTCACATAGACGTAAATTTACTATTTTTATCATACGTCTGCTCCTCTTTAAGATAAGAAATAGCTTACCATTTCAAAGTTGTAGCACTATTAAAGATATAAATAATATAAATATTTTATAAAATAAATTTTATACTGGCTATAAGTTTAATAGAGCTTTGGAAAATGGGAGTTGAAAATGTATACAACGAAATAACATGTTTCCTAGACAGGGTTTATTATTTTTACATGCTCTTTAGGGAAATGCAATGCTCTTTTTAACAACATGTTTCAAGGACCCTTTATACTACTCCGTTTCACTTAACTTACGACTTATAAATAATATGATTTAAATAAAGCTGTGATAAAGTTTTTACAGTGCACTCTAGCATATAGTTTTTATTTTAAAAACAAAATAACATACAATATTTCAAGCGATACTGTCACAATCCCAAATTAATTGTTTGATAGTAGAAACTAGTTAAGGGACGGTTCCATAAGTTTGTCTATTCTCTAATCGTGGTTCTCGGTTTTCAAAATCCTCTTAGTCACAAAATATAATTTAAAGCCATTTTGTCTACCCTGATAAATTTAAACTATACATCACTAACTACTAATTAATCACAAGTTTCTTTTGTTTAATGATTTACTAGACATCCGATAACGGGGAGATCAAGGTTCAAATCTTGGATTGAGTTTACTAAGGGTGTTTTTTTACAAAATGATTTTCCACTCTCCCTCCACGCAAATGTGGGTACACTTTCTATAAATGTAACCTTCCTAATCCCTAAAACTATTAGCGCAATTAGTACATAGGCGTATAATCCAAACGGGTAGTAAGACGCGGTTCTAAATAAAAGGAATGAGGTTGGTAGAATTTAAAAGAAATGTAACCTCATTTGTATGGAGGAAGAACGGGGAACCATTTAGGAAAAATAAACCACCTTAAGTACACCAGCTGAGATCTAAACACTGACGTCCTCGTTATCTGCAAATTAAACTACAATAGCATAGAATTTATTCCAAGCCATCGCTGGTGCGAATAATAATAATAATAATAATAATAATAATAATAATAATAAGTAAATCCCCTATTTTTAAACCAAATAAAACTACTTTTCGCCATATACCTTTAGATAATATTTATATTCATATATTTAAAAAGATTTATTTCTTTTCGCCCTATTAGCTTAGTCGATAATTTGTCTTCCCGCTAAGCTAAAGGTGCCGGGTTCAATCCCCTACAAGTCTGAAAAATGTATCGTCGGTGAAACGTGGATTTTGCTTTTCACTGTGATAGATAATAACGTCTGGGGGGAGGGGGGGTTCTCTTCTAGATTTAAGTTATTTTAACCCACCTCGGTGGCGTAGTTGGCTAACGCGCTAGTCGCGTTGAGCTCGACTGCTGAGGACGGGGAGATAGAGGTTCGAATCTCGGTCGGGTAAACTGGGGGTGGTTTTCCCTAAATGGTTTTCCACTCTCCCTCCACGCAAATTAGGGTTCCCTTCCTCTATTTCAACCTTTCCAATTCCTAATCCATTAGCGTAATTATCAACCGGCTACACCCTCTGTGGCACCGTCCCTTAGTCCCATAACCTAAGTTCAACTAGTCGCCACAGAGAGCGCGGTTTTAAATTACAAAAAAAAGGGGTAATCACAGAGAGGCCATGTCATCCTGCTTCGACTCGTTTAACAACACTCTTGTCTTACCAGAATAGCTAAGGCTAAGTCTAAGTCTAATGGACCTAGTCTGACCTAGACCTAGTCTAGTCTGAGATCAGACAAGAACTAACAAAGGTTTACAAATACAGCCCAAGGGCTCATTTATTTTCATAATACTCAGCGTTGGAAAATTTGTACAATATTGTATATCAAACTTTGATATATATAAATGCCAATGTATATATGATAAAGTAATTCTCTTTATAAATACAGATACAAATAGGATATATTTATCCAAGATGAAAAAGAGAAATCGTCTCTAATAAAAAAATATAAAGGTTTACAAATAATAAATCTTCCCTTGAAACTATCAAGTCTTCAAACCCGCAAGTTAATATTTCCCATGAAACTAACATTTAATGGGCCTTGAACCTCGTAGTAATAAAATATAACATTGGAAACATCTGACTGAAAACAATACAAATAATCTAAAGTTAACATTTCCCGTGAACTAATAAACTAACCTAAATGAGATAAATACATCGGACTGTAAACATTATAAATTCCCTAACACTTAACAATAATACAGATACATTAATTAGTTACGACCATGATTCGAACCCTGACCTGAATCCAAAGCCTAAAGGTTAAAGTCAAGTTTCCCTTTAAAATCCACCGGGATTTGACCCAAAACCTAAGTGTTACTATATTTAAAGTCAAAGTTTAAATAATCTTGTTAAGAAACGAACTTGCCAAATTTCTCCAAGAGTTAAACCCTGACCTTAATTTTACCATATTTATGGTTCGAGAACAATCTCCCTAGTTAACACTTAATCTGGTAAACTTCTCCAAGCTTCGCACCATGACCTGCATTATGCACAGTTCATGGTCGAAGATTACTTTCCCTAATTTACATTAAACAAGCTAAAATTCCTCCAGGATTCGAACCTCAACCTAACATACGCAATGTCCATGGTCGGCGATTAATTCCTGTCAATAACTATAGCTTACATTTTATAAGATGGTCCTTGGGGCCTACTATCTGCCCTAGTTATGCTTATTCCTAATCGGCATCAAAGAGTAATGTTTACTATCAGACACAAGCTTATATTCGATTCTGCCCAGCGGGGAAACTAGGAAGTAAAGAGTTACATCATAATGCCGTCATTGACGTCCAATCTCAAGGCGCTACACATTCACAGCACAGTCCACACTCTCATAGCAAAGGGGTGGGGGGGGTAGCAACGGACGTCTGGCCCACTGATATGGTTATTTAGAACTGCACTCTCGCGCATGCGCGCGTCGGACGAGTGTCTTAGTTCAGAGAAGGGGTGAGGTTGCGGCCAACTTTCACTTCACAGTTTTCTTGCAGTACGTACACCAAAGTCTTTCTGTGGCGTAATAGTTGATCTTGAACGACACTTCGACTTTTTCAGTTAAAAGGGTAAGTTGAAAACAGTTGTTGGTGACGGGCCAGTCTGTAGCTACGGTACAATTAGTACTTAAAGCGTATAACCCGAACGGGTAGTAAGACGCGGTTCTAAATAATAATAATATTTTACAGATCGGATACTAATTTAATCAGTCATTTAAGAAGCGCACGTTAAATATATATTTTAGAGACATATTTCAATGTGTGGGTTTATATTTATTTTATATATAACACATCGGTGGATATGTCGTCTAGATGTCAATCTCATTTATCCTTATTTTCCGGTGATGTGTAAGTTGGGTTTCAACTGTGTTTAACGAGAATGTTTTCTTCATTAATTGGTTTAATCCTTTTAAATTAGTTGCCATCTATTTCCTCCACACAAAGAGGATATAATTTTTTTTCTAAATTCGACTTTCTTCATTCTTGCCACTGTAATTAATATAGATATGAATAACCCAAATAAGTAGTGATATATTTTATTTAATATATATATATCTTCCTCTTAAGTCAACAACCCGAAGGTTGGCTTGATTCAATTTCATTCCATCCAGTGCTGAACATGCACTCAGACCTTCGGATGGTTAGTGATGCCTGCACCCTCTGGTAGAAACCACATATACTAGTAGAATTCAAAAAGGGTAGTGGTTCTCCATTACCTTCGACGCTTGAGTTTCCATGAGTGAGTGCGAAAGGAACTATCAATTTTTCCAGGAAAGGTATTTTCACAAACCTCCCGGGGTTATTTTACGTGTCCACAATCGATATGAGACCAACGGCTTTACTTCCCCTTCGAAGGAAGTTGTGCCACGGCTATGTATTGCTCAGGAAAAATCCGTCGAGATCGACTGGGTTCGCACCCCCGGATGGTGCCTGAGGCGAGCACTTTACTCCAAGACCACCGAAATCGATATATATATATATATATATATATATAACAAGGAACTGTTGAGAATCGACTTTTTATTAACTGAAACCGCTTCCGTACTTACAGGTTCCTAAATGAAGAACTGGCATCATCTAGACACCAAAGAATCAAACTGACTTTTCCTTAAGGTGCTGCAGAAGGAAGCGCGAGCAATTTTACAGTTTTTATAGAATATACATTTTGTTGGCCAAAATAAATCAAATATTTCTCCAATAGCAACATAGAATTTAGTTTTCTGTACGTGCTAATATCAACAGATCTTGAATATCTGTCAAGGGTGTCCTGGAATTTTGCCAAAACCTTTTCTCTTTATTTAAAAAAAATTGACAAAATTCCAGAACATACTTGACAGATACTCAAGAGCTGTTGATATTAGAATGTGCAGAAAACTAAACTCTATGTTGCTACTGGAGAAATATTTGATTTATTTTGACCAAAAAAAGGTATATTTTATAAAAACTGTAAAAATACTTGCGCTCTCTTTTTCCGCACCTTAATATAAACCTATCATGAACATTAAAGTAAATATAGATATACATATAATTATATATAATTTATGATTTTTTTTATAAATCAGGTATGAGACTGTAATAAATGTTATATTGAATAATCTAGTATCTGGTTTCATTATTCTTTTGACTAAAACAAACTCAAACACCTACAAATGTGTATCAAAACGAGTCACTTGAACAATAATAAACAGTTTTAAGTCTCAACTAGGGTTGAAACAAGTTCTCTCCAAAGAAATATAGTAAATCTCCCTTACTTCTGATTCACAAAGAAGAACCCAAAGTTAAAACAAGAGTGGTTTAAGAATTATAACGCCGTGAGATAGAAACAATACTACATCCTTTACAGTCGTGTAGTGTGGGTTGTATCACCATCAAATACAGGTGACCTAACTAAGACTTTCAGAAACATAGTAAGGTTTCCGCGTGAGAGAGCCTTGAATACGTTAATATATTTATGAAGTGGTTTGATACGGTTTTTTTTGTTTTTTGACAAAATGTAGGTGAAAGCTCTGCAAAATTAAAAAAAGTTTAATTTTTTAATGTGTCTTTACTTATATAAATAAAAACATATAAAACTTACAACATTATCTTTAACTATTCTGTTGTGTCACTATAAAAAATACATGAATTGATTTGCTAGAGAGAAGGTTAAATCTAGGGTTCTAATTTTTTTTTCAGAAGTATTTTTCACGTGAAGCATTGTTAAATTTAAAAAAAAATTCAAACCTAAATTTAAAGTTTTTAACCGGTCAAAGACCTTCTGATTATATCCACCTGCGTTTTGTTAAAAGTGATATTAAAAAATATCGAATAACTTCTTAAATAATGTGGAATTTATAAACGTCTGCAATTTTCTTCCATGTTGCAAAATTATTTTGAGCTTACGTCAACTAGTCTGATTTTCTTTACAGGGGATGTTTTAGTTTGACTAACACAATTAGAGGTGTAATAAATAACGTAATAAATATTTCAAATTAATCACTTAGACAGTGTGTAAAAATTACATTGTTTTAGGTGACCTGGCGGTCTAGGGGTAAGGTGTCAGACTTCTGTGCTGGTGGCCGGGGTTCAATCCTCGGTCTCGGCACAGATTTATCTGATTACCAAACCCTTCCTTCACCTATGAAAAGACATCTTGTGAATATGGGGAATGCCAGGCCTCCACCGTGGTTCGGATTCCACGTTAAACTGTAGGTCCTCCATTTCATCTCCCAATCACCCTACCATTACACATTAGCGTAAGTGCGTATAACCCGAACGGGTAGTAAAACGCGGTGCTATTAATAATAATAATAATAAATACATTGTTTTAAGGCTAAACATATGTATTGTATAATGAATACTAATCCAAATGGAACATTCTCAACATTAGTACTAATAATGTAGATGAAATAACGCTAATAATTGCTTCGCAACGTAAAACTGTAGCATTAATTTATATACGCAATTCATTTCCCCTCACCGCACATACGTTTATATATTTTTTCCTCCGTTTATTTGAAGTATCTTGCACTTTCTGTACCAATTAATTATACCAGCACACTACTTATAAACTAACTTAAATCTAAAACAGACACAGCATCAAGTCCCCCAGCCCATTAACTCATCAATGTGAAAGCGGAAACTCTCATCTCACCATTAATGCATTTTTCGGTCATCCCAAGAAACGAACCTGGGACCCTTAACTCGGTAAATAGACAAGCTACTGACTGAGCTGAGGTATTGGACCATATGATTATAATTTTGAAAAAAATACCCTCTCGTTTGAGAACTAGTCACACAGGGATAAAAAATACTCATATGATGATATGCTTCTTTTTTTAAGTACCAGGTTTTACTAGCGGTTTGGGTTGGTTACACTTATGTACTAAATAAGATAATGGATTTTATGGATTAGAAAGGTTATATTTAGAATAAGTGTACCCCCATTTGCGTGGAGGGATGATGAAAAACAACCCTCAGTACACCCGACTGAGATTCAAACCGCGATATATCCGTCATCGGCAATCTAGTCTACTGCGAGAGTGGTGCGTTTGACCACGTGGCCACCAAAGCGGGTATTTATGCTATTAACTGTGTTCCGTGATTTATAATAATAGTATTTTTAAACTTTCACGCTTAAATTATGGTTTTCTATGTATCACTGGGAAAATTGAAACTTTCCCTTACAGATATGTGAATTGTGTATTTTTTCACCTTTTGTTACTACTCTTTTAGATTATTGCATATTTCAATAATAATCTAGTGCTATAAGGATGAGAAAGATGGGATTATAGGGAAAATATACCTGCATTTGCCTATAGGGAGAGTGGGAAAACATTTAGGATATCGGGTAAACTGGCGGTCTGAGGTAAGGTGTTAGACTTCTGTGCTGTGGTCCAGGGTTCGATCCTCGGTCCCGGCACAGATTTATCTGATTGCCAAACCTTTTCTTCACCTTTGACAAGACGTGTATTAATCACAACTTGTGAATGTGAGGAATGCTAGGCCTCCACCGTGGTTCGGATTCCACGTTAAGCTGTAGGTCCTCCATTTCTATCTCACAATCACCCTACCATTACACATTAGCATAAGTGCGTATAACCCGAACGGGTAGTAAGACGCGGTGCTAATAATCATAATATTAATAATATTAATAGAGGAAGATGGTTGCATTTTACTAAATGGACCCAGCCACATGATGGATGTAAACAGTTGAAAATAATTATGATTTCCTTTGTTTCTTATTTTAGATAGATAGATATATGTTTCCACGGAGGTTTTTTTAAATATATATCCTGTCAAGAAGATTCCTACAGTCCACTTTCATGATTAAATCATATAGTCTAAGCTGTAGATAGTTAAAGTAGTTTTTATGTAAAAGTGTTTTTTAGGATATAAAAAAATATTTTCTGGGACAGTTTAAAAGCTTTTTTAGAAGTATTTAAGTCTTTTTTTCAATGTTGTATCTTTAAAACTCTCCGAATAAGACGTAAATATACTTAAATGGGAAATCCTATCTTGACTTGCTGCTACTTCACAAGTAGACAGCCCTCTTAAGAAATATTTCAACATATAAACATGGTTATCTTATATCAAACAGAGCATGCGTTAAGTTTACGCAAATTTATTCTTTCTGACAAATATTTTTTCTTTTTTAAAGATAACTAAACAAGAAAATGTTAAACACAGTGAACTTAGTTACGAGGATTTGACTATAAGTTGTAAATAAGCAATCAAAAGTGATTATTTCTAGCTAATTTGTGTCGTGGTTTTATTGGTGTATTCAAACCTTTCTTTGATGAGCTATTGTGGTGGAGACAAAAAGGGTGTTTATGTTTTGCAACTAAAGTTTCAACCGAGTTAGCTTGACGGGGCAAAAAGAGGGGAAGGGTTTTACTGTCGGAATTGAAGAATTAACTTTGGTATAACAAGTGTAGAATTATTAAGTAATCACTACGGTATAAATTATGTAGGCCATTTCTGAATAGTACATCCAAAAGTCTTTGAAAGTTACATTGAACATTTAAGTTAAAGAGTGAAAGTAATTTCTGATAGTGTCCGAATTTGTTTTTTCAAGTGTACTATTTCACCCTTCACAACAAACTTAGCTAAGGATGGATACTATTCAGGTTACGGTGGGATGGACACGCAGCGGGAATGGAATAAACTAGAACCCCCTTAAAGCTGTTGACTGGCAGTTCTAATGGGAAGATAACATTGGGAAGACATAAGCGCATATGAAGGAATAACATATAATTGACTTGAAAGAGATAGTTTGAAATGAGGTGGACTGGATAGTAGGTACAGATAGGATGTAGTGAGGTGGATTGGACAGAACCAGCTCAATATATAGATAGGGTGTAATGAGGTGGATTGGACAGAACTAGCTCAATATATAGATAGGGTGTAATGAGGTGGATTGGACAGAACTAGCTCAAGATAGGGTGTAATGAGTTGGATTGGACAGAACTAGATCAATATATAGATAGGGTGTAATGAGGTGGATTGGACAGAACTAGCTCAATATATAGATAGGATGTAATGAGGTGGATTGGACAAAACTAGCTCAATATATAGATAGGGTGTAATGAGTTGGATTGAACAGAACTAGCTCAATATATAGATAGGGTGTAATGAGTTGGATTGGACAGAACTATCTCAATATATGGATAGGGTGTAATGAGGTGGATTGGACAGAACTAGCTCAATATATAGATAGGGTGTAATAAGGTGGATTGGACAGAACTAGCTCAAGATAGGGTGTAATGAGGTGGATTGGACAGAACTAGCTCAATATATAGATAGGCTGTAATGAGGTGGATTGGACAGAACTAGCTTAAGATAAGTATAGTAAGTGCGACCGTAAACGTTATAATTTCAAGTGCCACAGCGTGAGAAAGTATGAAGTTTCATCCTCCACTAGTGGACACACTGTCTACGGCATCAGTATCGCAAAAGACTGGATTGTCAGTGACTAAAATACCGAGGGCTCTAACCTCAGCCAGGTGCATTGTGGGATAGTTCTCACATTCGTTTTTTCATTGATGTTTTTCCATCACCTCTCAACGGTAGTACTATTCTACTTCTTCTAAGTTACATTCTTCATCTATACCCCTTAAAGTTAGCCGTTGATAGCTCCTAGTTTTCAAACGGATTAGTCCTAAAAAAATGTTAACGCTTTTCTTATTTTGGGTATACATAGTCTGCACCTTCAGAACCGATTGATTATAGACCCACATTACTTTTAAACAAACTTAAATCTAGAAAAGACACACAATCCAGTCCCCCGTTCATTAACTCATCACTGTGAAATGTGGAACTCCAATTTTAACAATGATACTCTTTTCGCCCATACGGGGAATCGACTCCGCGACCTTTAGTTTGGTAGGCAGACAAACTACTGACTAGAATAAGGTGCGAAAAGTATGATAATAGTTTTAGTCACACAAATATACCATGGACTTAAATAAATGTATATGATAGCCTTTCTGTTACGCTATTTATTTTAATGTTGATAAAAACATATATTTATTTTAAAAATCTGAATTTTAGGCGAAAAGATTTTATTTTATAGTTCGAAAGAATTAATCAATGTAAACTTTTTTTGCTAGGGCACTTGTAGTTTTTTTTACAAATGAAATACGACCTATTTTATGACAAAATGTAGCCTACAGTAAATACATTTTTTAAATTAAAATTACCTGCCTCGGTGGCGTAGTTGGCTAACGCGCTAGTCGTGTTGAGCTCAACCGCCGAGGACGGGGAGATCGAGGTTCGAATCTCTGTCGGGTGAACTGGGGGTGGTGTTTCCTAAATGGTTTTCCACTCTCCCTCCACGCAAATGCGGGTTCTCTTCCTCTAATTCAACCTTCCCAATTCCTAATCCATTAGAGTAATTAGTACTTAAAGCGTATAACCCGAACGGGTAGTAAGACGTGGTGCTAATTATTATTAAATGAAAATGCATTGTTTTCAAGAGGAAGTTTCAAATATGTGTTAATCATAATGAATTGGCTCTTAGTATAGTTAATAATCTGGCTTATAATTCTCAAACTTTTGGTCAGCTTTGTTTTATCCATGTTTTATTATTGTGTTGGAAGATAAAATAAAAATGTGTATGGAAAAAGAGGCACGTATTAAGTTTTTTATGTCAATTACTTATTGTTCTCTCGCGTCCGGATTAAAGGTTTCTTGGTCGATTGGCGCCGCGCCAACATCTGCGCTCTTGTTGGAGGCATTCCCCTGAGGGTACCAACACCATAAAAGCAACATTCAAGTTATAATTACAGAGATACAACTGACGGCACACAACAAGAAAATTGGCGAAACTTGTGAATGGGAGGCCTTACAAGTGACAGATAACAGTTATCTGGTCAACTCTCATGTATCCATTCGCCAAGCCATATGATCTTCAAGACTATATGTTGATTTAATATCACTCTTAACAATCATATAGTTCACTACAAACCATTTGTTTTTAACAACCTTTTAACAGTTTTTACCATTTTTAAACGTGAACTTATGAAAATATTCGTTTGGATGTTGTTTTTTTGTTGATGCGAAATCTGTGGTTCACCGAAAAATGTATTTCAAACGAGAGCTTTTAAAATTTCTGCGTTCTATTTATAAACTATGATGGTGACCCATACAAAATTAGCTTTGTTTATTACTTCATACAAACCACATTCGGTTGTGTTCATGCGCATGTATTTACAAAATAGTAAGTATAATTTTGAAACTAATAATATTTAATTAATAATCTTTCTATAAGTTATAGAAAACAATTGATTTATTTTATAATTTGTGGCGATGAGTTATAAAAAGATTCAAGTGTGAATATAATACATTTTAGTTTATTATCTCATGCACTATAATAAATATATCTGCTAACACAACAGGGGAAACATAAAATATAATATATTTTTAATATGTTTTTTCCTTTTAAATAAGCTACGAATAAGCTAACTATACAATAAACGCAAGGAAATTAATTAGAAGCGTTTGATTGACAAGGTAGTATTAGTAATGCAATAGTAAATATTTCCACAGCAGTTTGCAATATAAGTCTTCTTCGAGCTGTCAGTTACCACCACTCCTACGCAAGCTGGATATACTTTAGGTCTCCTATGTTTGACGGTGATACGACCCACACTACGTCATTGTAGGGCGTGTAGTATTATTCATTTCTCTCGGCGCTATAATTTTTAAACTGCTTTTGTACCAACTTTGTGTTCTTCCCTGAACTATAGAGGTGAGAGAGGTTGACTATATTTCTTTAGATAGAACCTGGTTCAATCCTCTTAGGGACCAATATATTGTATTAATCTAATTACTCGTTTTTGTACCCAATAAAGGAGTGTGTCCCTGTATAATTTTGATTTTTTTGTAGTAAAAGGATAAAAGAGTTAATTGTTAAATCCCTAAATATAACTTTCATTACAGTATAATTTATTAGTATTAGGTGTTCTATCTTACGACAGATCCATTCCTATTGCTAGTGAACTTAGACCACCAATGCAAACTGTCCTCTAACTCCTCCTTCAGAACCCAGAATATTTTTCTACCCTTCAAGTTATCCAATATTTTAATACCAAATTTAAAATTTTATTTTATACAATCCTATTTGTAGATTTTTAATTTTATACTGAACTGGATTATTTGCATTTTATAAATTTACTTGGATAGTAAGGAGTAAATAATAATGTAGAGGAAATGTACTATATTTTGTGTGGAGGAGTATTTCAAAATTTGACGTGTTATGGCGCCATTTGACGTCGCTTACCCCAAGTTAACTACGTGAAAATACTTGTATTTTATTCCCCTATAAATTTTAAATTTACAAAATTAACATCAAACTAGCCCACTTCAGTGGCTGCACGGTCTAGCGCGCTACTCTCACAGTAGACTAGACTGCAGATGACGGGGAGATCGAGGTTCAAATCTCAGTCGGGTGTACTGAGGGTGGTTTTCAAAAAGGTTATCCCCTCTCCCTACACGCAAATGTGGAACACTTTATCTGATTATAGCCTTCCTAATTCATAAAACCATTAGTGTAATTGGTACATAAGTGTATAACCTGCACACGCAATATGACAGGGAGTTAAAAAGATATAATAATAATAACAAATTAAGATAAAGAATGAGTTAATATTGGAATAAATTGTCAACTTTGTGACATTTTTTTAATACCAAATTTCAAGGACTTAAATACAACTATTGTACTACATCTAGGAAATAACTATGTAAAACAAAAAGTTTTTGAGAAGGGTTATATTTTGGAATTGTGTTATCAATATGTGCCAACCTAAAGACAAAACAATTTAGCAATTTATATACTAACAAGAATTAGTGCATACCGTATTCATTTTTTAATGTTCCTAAAAGTGCGTTCATCGCTTTTTTTGTTTTATCTAATAAAAAAGTTCTCACATATCGCACAAGATCAAAAATCAAGTTAGTATCATCAACCGTATATATCGGTGGGCCCATAGACCAAGTGTCAGACTCATCTAATATGTCTTTACAATTATGCGGGGATCTAATATAGAACAGTTTTGCACTCATCGCAAATTCGAGTGTATTTCTTATCAAATTTAGATGTTCTTTCTCATCACATAAATTAATTTTTATTAACACTGCATTTAGTAGTCTCTAGCTCTCTCTTTATATATATATATATATAATGTATACAAATATATGAATCACACTAATGTGTTAAGGACTAGAAATTTAAATTTAGAGGAAGTGTACTCACATTTGCGTATAGGGAGGGCGTAAAATCATTTAAGGAACTTCAACCTGATTTCCCCGTCACTGGCAGCACAATATATTGTGAAAATGACACCTTAGACCATATGACCGGCCAAGTGAGTCACCCATCATTTAAAAATATAATTCTTACACAACGGCCTCGGTGGCGTAGTTGGCTAACGCGCTTGTCGTGTTGAGCTCTACTGCTGAGGACGGGGAGATTGAGGTTCGAATCTCGGTCGGGTGAACTGGGGGTGGTTTTTCCTAAATGGTTTTCCACTCTCCCTCCAC
>CABFVX010001878.1:29419-42136 GCA_902151425.1 Timema shepardi | reverse complement strand
TGGGGGGGGGGGGGGTGTTAAACTTGTCAGCGCAAGAGGGGAAGTGTTATCAGGACGTAGATAACAGGCCTCCCAGGGTGAACTGCTCGTTCTATTGAATCTTTTTAAGTTTCGCACATCGGCGTCTAAGTGTGATGACGCTTAGAGTGCTTAGATGCGTCAAGCTATGATGAGACCTGATTCTTATAACAGTTTCGAATCAATCAATCAACGTCGTTAATCGGGAGAATGTGGTTATGTGTGGGAAACATTATGTGCATGTTACCATGTGTCTATTAAATGTGCATTAACTTAACTCATGTATGCTACGTAATATGTACTGTATTCTTACATTTACAGTACCAGGCATTGTGTAGTTATTTCCAATTAAAGAAAAGCATACAGTGTCAACTACAACCTGTAAATATTATACATTTATTATCACCGTTTTCACTATTCACTTTTAACAATGATTTTGTTATCAATTAAAAAAAGTATTTTATTTTACTCCCAGAAACCTACCTCCATTTTCCTCCAACCAAGTTCTAATATTTTCTATAAATTGTGTCCGGTTCATCAGAAATTTTGAACTACCTGGGTTTGTAATGACGGGGCTTTAATGTATTTTACTTGATTAAATTCATAGTTCTACTTTAATTTTGAATGTGGGAAATGCCAGGTCTCCACCGTGGTTCGGATTCCACGTTAAATTGTAGGTCCTCCATTTCATCTCACAATCACCCTACCATTATAAATTAGCTTAGGTGCGTATAACCCGAACGGGTAGTAAGATTCGGTGCTAATAATAATAATACTATAATGTCTTAATAAGTAATATTCTTCCTCGTGGGTTTTTTGATAAACTTCATATAGCATTATATATGCTATTTGTGGTCAACTTAATATAGCATTATATATGCTATTTGTGGTCAACTTAATATAGCATTATATATGCTATTTGTGGTCAAGGGCAGCTCGCATGCCACATATTTAATTTTATAAGCTAATTACAGGTACAGTAGCCCCATGGCTTCTTTGGTACTGACTGACAGCTGTTAAACACATGTTTTTGCAGATCATATGGTTCGGCGTAGGGATACATAATTTGGTCTGGTAACTGTTCAAAGCCGTCAGCTGTAGTGTCAGCACCAAAGAAGCCATGGGGCTACTCTAGTTGAAATTACGAGAAAACGGAGGAATCAATTTTATCAAACGAACATTAATGTTAAAGGTTAGGTCTCCAGGTTGTCGAAAAAAAAATAGTAAGTTTACCTTCTAACGAAAACACAATTTCCCAAAATTTAACGAAATCTGAAGATATTCCACTGTGTGTGTATTGGCTAATCTGTACAATTTTATTTTAACACCGCATCTTACTACCTGTTCGGGTTATATGCTATCTCTATAATCATTCTTTGTTGACATCGCCATATAAACCCTCATTTGTGTATGATTGTGTATATATATTTATAGGCAAATAAAATATATATCTTTAGTTATAAAATAATAACTATACTCTTACTTAAATTATGCAACAAATAGATAGATACATGGGATAAGGGTCATTTTAAAGTTATCGTCGTGGTTTGAAAGTGGGAAAGGGTGTAAGTTTTTCCCGGAAATAAGCACCGAAACTAGAGAACTCAAAAAAGCTACGTAATGTTTGTTTTTGGACGAATAAACATTTAACTTTAAATCGAATGTTTTATAGATTTTCTTTTTAAAATAAAAAGTTTTGAATACATTTTAGTGCGATAATATGCGGTCATCAGTGCAACGATCCACTGTCTTAATATGTTTCACAACAAATGAAATTATCTGATAATTAAATTATCAGCTAACCGGTAAATAATTGTGGCCAATAAAATGTACAGAGAGAAGGATAAGTTATCAAATTTAACACAGCACCTTTATCCCATATACTCTATCTTATCAGCCGTATCAAACTTTCGTAGATTCGCTTAGACAATATTACACCCCATCTGTTAAAATAAATTCTGTGCTGGCGGCCGGGGTTCAATCCTCGGTCGTGGCAAAGATTTATCTGATTACCAAACCCTTCCTTCACCTCTGACAAGACATCTTGTGAATGTGTGGAATGCCAGGCCTCCACCGTGGTTCGGATCCCACGTTAAACTGTAGGTCCTCCATTTCATCTCACAATCACCCTACCATTACACATTAGCGTAAGTGCGTATAACCCGAACGGGTAGTAAGACGTGGTGCTAATAATAATAATGTTAAAATAAACATTCACTTAATGTNGGTCTAGGGGTAAGGTGTCAGACTTCTATGCTGGCGGCCGGGGTTCAATCCTCGGTCCCGGCACAGATTTATCTGATTACCAAACCCTTCCTTCACCTCTGACAAGACATCTTGTGAATGTGGGGAATGCCAGGCCTCCACCGTGGTTCGGATCCCACGTTAAACTGTAGGTCCTCCATTTCATCTCACAATCACCCTACCATTACACATTAGCGTAAGTGCGTATAACCCGAACGGGTAGTAAGACGTGGTGCTAATAATAATAATGTTAAAATAAACATTCACTTAATGTTTTATTACAGTTATTTAAAGAATTGTACTGTTTTTTGGTCTAATAACCCATTTATCTGGTTATAATTAATCCACTAAATATAGCTGCATTAAATTTTCTTCCTGTAATATCTTACAACCAATTGTTAACAGCGCATACAACATACTAACATCAACAATGAAACACAATATAACAATAAACATTAATACACACAAAATATAAACATGAATATTAAGCGACTAATAGACTTATAAACATTTATTTGGTGTATGGGTAAAACAAATAAAAAATTGCGACACCAACTTCGTTGATGATATTTGAAGGCATGACATTACGAAATTTCAGGCGTATCCTTCCAGATAAAAAAAAGAAAGAACATGGACACTACTCGATATAAATATTTCTGATACGATTCACACAATATTTTGATCCCGTTTCATACGACTAGTGTGTGATGACAATATTATATTGACCAGTGGTGGCTCGAGTTTTTTTTTATACCAGAGATAGTTCCGCTTGGTGTGACTGTACTTGGTAAGCTATTCCTTTCCACCCCCTCAAGCCCTTTTTCTATCTACAGTAGCCCCATGGCTTCTTTGGTGCTGACTGACAGCTCACAGCTGACTTCTGACAATAAAAATTTAGGTATGTACCTAAATGTTGACGGTCAGAAGTGACAGCTGCTATAACACATGTTTTTGCAGATCATATGGTTCGGCGTAGGGATACATAATTTGGTCTGGTAACTTTTCAAAGCCGTCAGCTGTCAGCTGCGAGTTGTCAATCAGCACCAAAGAAGCCATGAGGCTACTGTAACTAACCTGCCACAGACACAATAATTTAATGAGCGAATATATGCATCTTAGCTTTAAGGTCATTCTTCAATACAATATTATTTTACTCCACAATTCTAACAATTGTATAGTTATAAGTTATAAAATAGTGATTTAATGATTTCAAATCATTGAGACATTGATACTTGCTATCTCTTCCTTACCTGGTCTGTGTTGCTGGAATGGACTGAGACATTTCTACCTGCTATCTCTTCCTTACCTGATCTGTGTTGCTGGAATGGACTGAGACATTGCTACTTGCTATCTTTCCCTTACCTGGTCTGTGTTGCTGGAATGGACTGAGACATTGCTACTTGCTATAGCTCCATTACCTGGTCTGTGTTGCTGGAATGGACTGAGACATCGCTACTTGCTATCTCTTCCTTACCTGGTCTGTGTTGTTGGAATGGACTGAGACGTTGCTCCTGGCAATATTTACAAGATAACCCTCTACCCACACCTATGTTAAATTCATTTCCAATATTTTATATTCAAACATATCTTAGTAATTATAATTTACGAATCACCTTGAAAGACATATATATTAGTGAATGGGATGAAACAGCTGGTACAGTCTATTCAAGCACAGCTAACCTGGTAAAAACTCACGGACCACCACAGATTTTGACCATTTCCGATTGAACATATTTTTCTTATCAGACTATATAGTTTGTCCTGATAGTGTCTACAGGTTGATACCTATCCACGCACATTATTTAAATTAGGAATTCACAACACAGGCTACACAATATTATGTCTCACTAGTTCGCATTTTTGTTTTGTTTTTGTTGCCAAGACGTTCAGACATTTTAAAATATAGCTTCTTCTTTTATATTCTTTAAGAGCACTCACTACTTGAAAACTTCATTTTTTCTTGAAAAACTACACATTTATTTTAATTATATGAGCAATAGTGTATAAAATTGTTTTTTAGTTCTGTTATCACTGTAGTTCTATCAGACTTGTTATATTCTTAGTAGTATGTTTAGATATAGTTCTCACTTCACCGATTAGAAGTAGTTTATATATATATATATATATATATATATATATATATATATATATATATATAAGGCTACAGGAGAAAAGGGAGAAAGCCCAATTTTAACACAAATTTAGTAAGTGATGCCATCTGTTAGACAATCGTAAGACCTTTATAATGTACTTTAGATTATGGCTGGAAGAGGTCTCTGTCGTATTTAGTTAGTGCTGCCATCTGTTAAGACATTCGTGAGACCTTTATATACTTTAGATTAAAATTTAAAGAGGTCTCTGTCATATTTAGTTAGGGCTGCCATCTCTTAGACAATACTGGGACCCTTATAATGCACTTTAGATTATGATTGAAAGAGTTCTCTGTTATACTTAAATTAATTAAAAAAGTTTTTCTTGTGGTTCTCATGGAGTTTGAAATCTAAAAGTTGTTTTCCTAGAAAATGTGTGAAATGTGAGTTCCTCCCTTTTTTTCCTTGTATCCTTCTTAAGTAAAACTCACGAAGAACAAAAGACTCCTTCAAGTAACTAATAAAATATGTTTTACAAAATGTTCAAAAGTAAATATACATACTATTAAAGATGCAATAGCCTAATTGGGATTACAACATGGTGTTTAGAAACTTGTTTATTGGATATTGATAAAACGCGCACTTAATTTTTTTTTTTTTTTACCAAATGCTTGCTCAAATCCTTCATGTCAGGCTGGAAAACCTTTTAAATATATAATAAAATGTAGCTTAAAACATTTAAATTTACAATCTCTGTCACATATCTGAATACGAATTTAAATGTTGGATTAAGTAGGAAAGGGTATTTTTCAGTGTAATAGCTAATAATTTTGATAAATGTGGTTTAAAAATTTTGACTTTCAGTTTTTAATTTATCAAGGCACGTGGTTATTTACTTGACATGAGAAGCAATCTAAATAGTGGACTTCAGCCGGCCACACACTAACTTGAAAGACTGTATGACTCAAGATTACCCCTTACGTTGCGTAGCTTACGTAATTCAATGAATTGCATGGATACCCCGGCCTAGATTTTACTTTGCTTTAAGAAAACAGGGGGGAAAAAATCTTCATTTTATTTCTTCCAACACATGTTTTAATAAATTTAAAATATATATATATTCAAAATTTTAAAATTCCAGCTTCGAGGTGCACATGTCCATGCGCAAGAGCTACTCATTTTAAAATGTCAACCCTCTGCGTGCTGTAGATATCACGTAATGCTCACTACAGACGAACAAACTCGCCATATTATTAAATTAAATTAATTTGTGAATGCATTTATTTAAAAGGTGCACTTTAATTTTAATTAATCGTCCCTTTTTGAAGGTAATTCTTCACTCATATTTAAGGCAGAGTCTGTAGTGGACACGCAAACAATTCCTGGATATCTAAGTGGTTAGAGAGCATTGGTGTACTGAGCCAAAGGTCCCGGGTTTAATCCCCGTGTCAAGATATCATTTTTAAATATTTAAAAAAAATTAAATGGTCATAAAGCTTAAAATAGTTTTCCAATCTGACTTAAGGCTTCAACATAAATAAAGATTTATAACCTATGTTTAAGATGCCTGTACAGTGTTAACCAATACATTTTGATGGGCGCTTGAACCAAAGACGTTCATATACACATATAGTTTGATTAATTTTATCACTAAACACATCCACATAATTTTACTATCCTACATTGTCCCACATCAAAGAGAGATACTTTCAAAACCATAAACGGGTTTAAGAATAAAACAAAGAGCGTTTATTTGAATAGTTTCCAGCCTTATCCTTCAAAATAGTTACACAACACCTTTTTATAGAAATATTCAGAATAAACCACTGTTTAAGAATGTACCTGAGCAAGTGTTCTTAATCCGGTTCGTAGGTTAAGTCTTTAGTAATCAAAAGCGTCAATTTCACTTTAGTTTTTTTTTTAAATTTTCATCAAATAGATGTATTCTCAAAAATGGCGATGATAAGGTAAACTATCACATATTTAAGAAAAAAAACAAAAGAACAATGTTTTATAAACGTTACAAATTTTGATACTAAATACGTGATTCACTTCGGAAGTGTCTTATTTAATTAAGAAGAGTTTTTTTAAAATTATTTATAGTCTAGTATGTTACAGCATCACGGTGCTAATGTAACAGGGTCAAAAAAATCTTATTTTAAGTCAATCATATTGGCCAAATATTTCTCCATTCCAGATTATGTGTCACAGGTTAGTTCCTGTTGACAAAGATGGGAAATTTTCTTTACGTGGAACCCAATAATTAATTTAAATAAATAAATTGGCCTGTAGGAACTTTACTGTAACTTAAATCCATCAACAAGAGTTTGGGCATTCATCCAAAAGACCATCCTCATAAATATACTTAATTTATCACCTGACGAGAAAAAAAATACCCAAAATATCAAGGTATTTCTTCAACTCAAATCTACAACACAAACTTCTACAAATGAAATCACTGGCCTGTAACTGAATATTCTTCTACACCTTTTTTTTTTTTGCCAATTTTATTTTCACCAATTTTATTTTCATCAAATTAAGGTGAGGGCTAAACGCAACTTCAGTTTCTTCATATGACAGCGAAATTCCACACAAGTCGGTCAAGGTAACTCTCTCATATTTGACTTCGATTTTCGTCATTTAGGATTAAAATTCCGTTCCAACATCTAATAGTGCAGTCCCTCTAAGCCTTGGCTTGTTGTTGTCAGTGGATGCTGTGTCATATTCCAAACGTTCCTCAAGGGACCCATAAGATGCATAGCCTCTACTAAACAATGTTTCTGCCAGATAGAAGTCATGTCCTGTAGTGGAAGTTCCTCATCAAATCCAGAAGATGCATATCCCTTTACTAGACGCTGTTACTATCAGATGAAAGCCTGTCCTCTACCAGAAGTTCCTCTTCAGACCAGGAAGATGTATCGCACTCTACCAGACGATGTTGTCGCAAGATAGAAGCCGTGTCTTGTACCAGAAGTTCTTCTTCAGACCCAGAAGGTGTATCGCACTCCGTCAGACAATGTTACTGCAAGATAGAAGCCGTGTCTTGTACCAGATGTTCCTATTCACACCCAGAAGGTGTATTGCACTTTAACAGACGATGTTGTCGCAAGATAGAAGCCGTGTCTTGTACCAGAAGTTCCTCTTCACACCCAGAAGATGTATCGCACTCCGTCAGACAATGTTGTCGCAAGATAGAAGCCGTGTCTTGTACCAGAAGTTCTTCTTCAGAGCCAGAAGATGTATCGCACTCCGTCAGACAATGTTGTCGCAAGATAGAAGCCGTGTCCTCTACCAGTAGTTCTTCTTCAGACCCAGAAGATGTATCGCACTCTACCAGACGATGTTGTCGCAAGATAGAAGCCGTGTCTTGTACCAGAAGTTCTTCTTCAGAGCCAGAAGATGTATCGAACTCTACCGGACGATGTTGTCGCAGGATAGAAGCCGTGTCTTGTACCAAAAGTTCCTCTTCAGACCCGGAAGATGTATCGCACTCCGCCAGACGATGTTGCCGCCGTGGGCGACTATCCGAGGGGTAGTGCCAGCATTGCTGCGGTCCCTCCTCTTGGTTCACCCCGGACGACGACGTCCGTGGCACCAGAGGGAGGACCCCGTGCAGCAGTGCCGGCACTAAAATCAGTTCTATGCCACCGACACTATCTGTTCAGGTTCAGGCGACCAGCAGTTGTCCGAGAGCCAGCAGCCGATCACTACCGTCACGAAGCCGATCAGCAAGGCCAGCACGATGTACGGCTCCGCGTTACCTGCAAAGACAGAGTAAAAATGATGGTCACACCCTTTCGACTGATCACACCATCACTTCCCGTCATTTATCAGACAGATAACAGTCGTTCACAATCAAAACGAAGCCTCTTTACTGGGACAGGAGAAGGATCAGTTACTCGTTATCTGCAAGAGAAGTTAGGCCTTTCATTCAACAATATTTTCCACTAGCCTACATTCGATCGACATAGTGATGGTAGTGTTGGAGTCGATAAGTAGGGTCATAATGACACGCTGCTTTGTCTCACGCGATAGATAAACGCAGAAAGAAAGGGAAAAGAGATAGCTAAGAAATAGATAAACACAAGGAATATAAAGAGATAAAGAATAGAAAGAACCAAGAACTTTAAATAACTAAGGAATAGAAAGCAATAGAGAAAAGAAAAAAAGAAAAGGAATAGAGCGGTATAAGGAATATAGAGAAATATAAAGAATAGAGATAATAAATAGAAATAAATATAAAATAGAAAGAGATAAGGAATATAAAAAGATCAGGAAAAGAGATAAATAATATATAGAAAGGGGTAAGGAATAAAAAGACATAATTAATAGAGTAATATAAGGAATAGAGAATGTTAAGGAATAAAGAGAGCTAAGGAATAGAAGACACAGAATAGAGATATAATAAAAAGAGAGAAATAAGGGTGAAAGTCAGAGAGAAGAAACATAAATATTCAAACAAAGAAAGAGGGAGAAAGAGAAAACGAGGGATAAAGAGAAAAAAAAAGAGATGGTAGAATATAGGGAGAGACAGGTAGTAAGAGAGAGGGGTGGATATAGGGTGAGTTGAGGGTTTTTAACATTCCTAAATATGAAAATTATAGTCGCACAAAGTCTTGAGTCTTATTTATTTTATAAGTGAGAACTTTTGAAGCAATTTATTAAATATGAGAATAGAAAGGTGAAGGGGACAGATCGGGTGACAAATGATTTAAGAAGAGTAAAAATTAAAATAGAAATATTATGTAAATGAACTCTACGAAAGAAAAGCCCATTGAATCGGTCACACGATGAAAAGAAATGACTTATTTAATGACGTCATAGAAAGCAAAGTAGAAGGGGGGAGGGGGGGGGGAGAAAAAAGTGCGCTGGAAGACCACGATTGCAACTGATTGATGACATCGAACAAAGAAACAAGATGGAAGTTTCAGGAGATCAATAAGTAAGCTGCTAATAGGACTCAATTTGGATAAGGTAATGGGTCTGTCAAAAGACAGAACAACAATAATAATTTTAATGTAAGTAGTAATGTTAATAATCATAGTTATAATGATGATTATGGTACATGCTTCGGTGACCGTATGGTCTTAAGGCGCCAAGCTTGCCAAGACTGCCGATGACAGGAAGACTAGGGTAGAAATCCTTGTCGGATGTACTGAGTGGTTTAAAAAAAAATGTTTTCAACTCTCTCTCTTTACGCAAATGCGGGTACACTTTATCTAAATCCAACCCTACCAATCGCTAACACATTAGAGTAATTAATAGGTATATACATGCACATAACCTGGAAAGGTAGAGTATTATGTATTATTATTATTATTATTAGCACCGCGTATTACTAACCGTTTGGGTTATACGCTTACGTATTCATTACGCTAATGGTTTTATGGTAAAAGGGAAGGTTATATTTAAAGTAAATGTATCAATATTTGCGTGGATGGATAGAGGAAAACAAGTTTTGGTAGAACCACCCTCAGTACACCCGACCGAGATTCGAATCCCGATATCCCCGTCATCGGCAGTCAAGTATACTACGAGAGAGTAGCGCGTTATACCATGCGGTCACCGAAGAGATTATCTCCAATATTAATAATTAATAAATATAATATTCGTCCGACAAAACAACTGGGACCATCTTGTACATGCATCTCATTTGGGTGACCTTATACAGGGATTTAAAAAAAATTAAAACAGTTTCACGAGAAGGTAAAACATGTTACCATCAACTTTAAAATAATATACAACCCCAAGAAGGTTACAGGTACCCAAAGTTTCGTAATTAAGGCCGTTTAGAGGGAGAAAACGGGAGAAATATGGCATCTACGGGAAATTCGGCACTTAAAGGTTGCCATATATCTTCTAATGGATAAAGAAGTTGGCCTGAAGTAAGTTCGTGGTGTGAGAAACCTACCACCCGTCCGTCCCTTCCCCCTCCAAACCACAGAAATACTTTCTCTAGTGTGATGGTGCAATAAACTTTTTTTTTCTTACTCTTTGAAAGTTGGTTATAAAAACTTGTACCGAACAAAGAAAACAAACACAAAAAAATGACTGAGAGATTTGATCATTTTTGTTGGTCCCTCCAAGACGGAAACGTTAAATATAAGGTACTGTAACGCTTATATTCTCAAAACTATTTCCAACACAATTTGACATTTTCAGGGTTTTTTCGCTCACATGTATCCTTCAAAACTTATTTGGTCACGGCATTGTGCAAACACAATTTAATAGAGATGGGGAAATAATATGTTGACAAGTTATCGTCCTACTTTCCAATATTATTTAGTTAAGATAGTCGCAGACTACAACCAAGTTTAGTACAAACAGAAGAGGATATACAGTAAATCAGATAAAATCTTTGGAGATAAATTGGAAACTAGAAAAACACCTCAGATTATAAATTTGGAGAATAAATATAGATTAAGGTTTGAAGTAGGAAATAATCAAAGGAGAGATTAACTGGAGAATAATGTCAATAAATATACGAAGAAGGGAAGAAACAAAATAGATATAACCTAGAGAATAAATGTCAATACATATCTGAAGCAAGAAAGAAGTTGAAAGGTTAGTTAATTTAGTCGGGGTTCAATCCTCGGTCCCGGCACAGATATTTCTGATTACCAAACCCTTCCTTCACCTCTGATAAGACATCTTGTCAATGTGGGGAATGCCAGGTCTCCACCGTGGTTCGGATTCCACGTTAAACTGTAGGTCCTCCATTTCATCTCACAATCACCCTACCATTCTCACAATCACCCTACCATTACACATTAGCGTAAGTGCGTATAAACCGAACGGGTAGTAAGACGCGGTGCTAATAATAATAAAGTTAATTTAGAGGAAATGAAAAGACAAAACATGAAGCAGGAGAGTTATTAAAAAATATCAAAATTGACTTACTGGCAGATTAACGTAAAAATTACATTCAATACCAGTATTTAATAGCCTAATTATTCATTTAAGATGACTATAAATATTAAAATAAAATAATAGACTAATATAGAAACATATGGAATAAATTAGAATCATGGTATCTCAAAGAGCATCACGGTTCAACAAGATATGCCCCCAAAAGTTGTTTATTTGCATTATTATTTCGCTCCTGTATAGGTGCTAGTTTATCCTTTGATATTTGGATATTTATTGGCAGCAATCTGGACCCCCTTTAAGATAGTCTTTATTTTGTTTTGTTTTATTTTATGGTTTTTTCATCTATCTCTACAAAATTAAAAACGTATACCAGATACAATAAATTTGTTTTTATTAGTTTGGCAGTATTGGAGTCCCCCTCCCCACACATTTCATAAATTTCCCGGGTCCCTATTTTTTTATATCAAAACCTTTTATCTTTTACCAATTTGACACATTTAAATATTCTTCCGCACTGAAAGATATATTTTCTAATAGATATGAAGAGATTTCAAGCTGCTGCCCCTCCCCCAACCCATTTTGGTTTCCACTTTCCTAGTTTGAGATTTTTAAGACTTATTTGGTTATCTGATAGGGTTTTCTTACGTACCTGCCTAATTTAAATTTTCAACCACACCAAAAATAGTTTTTTACATTAGTTGTATCGATTTCGAGCACTTACATTTCCCGTTTTACCATTTTTAAATTCAAATTATTCAGCCATCATTCGGTTATTAGGTCAGATACCTACCAAATTTCAATCTTATTTTACGGTGAGAAGGTGTTTTTTTTCTATTGACTTAGAATAGTTTGAGAGCCCATTTCTTAGAACCAATACTTAAATTTCAAATTTTCAGTATTTTTTTGATGTTTCATTATATGGGGGCAGTCGTCCTAACAGTTTTCAAGTATCTAGATTTTCTACCACACTTAAATATATTTTTACATTAATTTTTAAAAGTCTTAGCTCTCCCTCAAACCAGATATAAATTTTAAAATTAAAAAAAACCTCATCCNTTTTTTTTTTTGCTAAATTTCTATTCTACATCATACAAAAAGATATTTTTTCTATAATTTTGGAAATTTATTTTCGATACCAATTTGGTGGTAATTTTTTTTTTTAGAAAGTTGGGCTTTTGGTGCGCTAGTAAGACAGGTAGTAATACGTGATGATGATGGTGATAATAATTTAGAAGCATAATATAATACGAAATGGTAAAAATTGCTATGCATATGTTTGTCTCCAATATTAATAAACATAATATTTGTCTCCAATATTAATAAACATAATATTTGTCTCCAATATTAATAAACATAATATTTGTCCAACAAAACAACTGGGACCATCTTGCACATGCATCACATTGGGATGACCTTATACAGGGATTTAAAATGTTGTATACAGTTTCACGAACGGGTAGTAAGATACGGTGTAAAAAGTAAAAAAAAAAAAAAA
>CABFVX010001878.1:0-14583 GCA_902151425.1 Timema shepardi | reverse complement strand
CCCCCCCCCCCTTTTCTTCCTCGTTCCTTTTTATTACCCCCTATCGACGGGAACGATGCGGCCCAACAGAAAAAGGAATCAAAGAGGAAGTTGTCCACACTTTGACGACGAAGTAATAGAAAGGATCCTTCTATGGAGCGATGGCAAATCGAATTGCCCGGAGTGTTCTAATCAGTAAATTTGATTACCGGTGAATACTAAAAGAGACAAGGTTTACGTAATTTAAGGTGGAACTTACCGTCATGTTTCTCTCGACATCTATTTCCCCATAAGATTTAGTGAATTTTTTTTTATCTTCTCGGTGACCTGGCGGTCTAGGGGTAGGGTGTCAGACCTCTGTTCTGGGGGTCCGGGGTTCAATCCTCGGTCCCGACACAGATTTATCTGATTTCCAAACCCTTCCTTCACCTCTGACAAGACATCTTGTGAATGTGGGGGAATGCCAGGCCTCCACCGTGGTTCGGATCCCACGTTAAACTGTAGGTCCTCCATTTCATCTCACAATCACCCTACCATTACACATTAGCGTAAGTGCGTATAACCCGAACGGGTAGTAAGACGCGGTGCTAATAATAATAATAATAACTGGGCTTGAACCAGGTAATATAAGTGTAATGCTGCGGGCTATGGCGTAACCTTTAAGATGTTGAGATCAATTGTTTTCCCCGAAAGAGATTTGCATTGAACTTTAGATTTGTAAACCTCAAAAATTGACATAAAATGTTTTGGATATAAACTCACCATTTAATGTCAGTAGGATGATCAAAGTGGCCGTCAGAAGCCGCTTCATGACGTCACCAAGCTACCAACCAATCACAGAGCAGATACTGAAGTTTACCCAGCATGCGTGTCGTTGCGTTACCTGGCAGCCATTTTGGATGGTAAAGTATTCCGGTTAAATACCAGTATAAATGTGCCTGAAACAGATCGAGACGACTACAATATTGAAACACTTTGTTGTTAAGTTTTTTTAAAATATTTATAAACAATTAGCTGTGTGATCTTTATGAAAAGTAATGGTTATTTTGTATCAAAATTAATTTTATAATGGATGTTAAATATTGTTGTATCATCTTGTTTAAACTCTCAGATAAATAAAATATAAGTCTAGACTTGGCTCAAGGATTATGATTTTAAACATCCTCTAAAAAAACATGTTTAATAGTCTAAAGCCTTTTTAATTTTTTTTAAACCAATTAGATACTTTTACCTTCGTTCCAAACCATTCGATGGTTTGCATAGGCGTACTGTTTTTGACAAACAACTTTTGCGTCATCCTATAGATTGCTTTTGGTAAACAATTGAATTTTTTTATTATTATTATTTAGCACCGCGTCTTACTACCCGTTTGGGTTATACGCTTTAAGTACTATTCACGCTAATGGATAAGGAACTGGGAAAGGATGAATTAGAGGAAGTGAACACACATTTGACGTGGAGGGAGAATGGAAAACCATTTAGGAAAAACCACCCCCCAGTTCACCCGACCGAGATTCGAACCTTGATCTCCTGATCTCCCCATCCTCAGCAGTTGAGCTCAACACGACTAGCGCGTTAGGGCGGGTAACTGAATATAAGAAGGCCAAGGGATATTATGACCAAAAGAAAAAGGCTAATATTATTAGTATTGGATTACGCTGTGGCTTGTGAGAAGACTTACCGCCTACGCTTGTACGAACATCGAATATCCAAACACATGCATATTATTATCAAAGGGAATAATTATTTCTACGCTGCGTTTGACGTTATGAAATAGTTACTTTTATATTTTGTATGTAATTCATTGCGGCCGGGGTTCAATCATCGGTCCCGGCACAGATTTATCTAATCACCAAACCCTTCCTTCACCTCTTGACAAGACATCTTGTGATTGTGGGGAATGCCAGGCCTCCACCGTGGTTCGGATCCCACGTTAAACTGTAGTTCCTTCATCTTATCTCACAACCCCCCTACCATTACACATTTGCGTAAGTGCGTATAGCCTGAACGGTTAGTAAGACGTGGTGCTAATAATAATAATAATAATAATAATAATGTAAATCATTAAAATAAAACATTGCTGTATAGCAATTCTTTGTCCCCATTTAATATAAAAGTAATTATGGATAAATATGATATTTACGATAAATTAAGCAAAAGTGTACAAGTAATGAAGTAATGATTGAGGAAGTGCACTCCTATTAGGGTGAAAAGAGGATAGGTAAACTACACTGATAATATACCAGTATATAGCATGTGGAAACCTTAGCTTTAACTCCAATAGAAATCAGCCTCGGCGGCGTAAATAGCTAACACACTAGTTACGTGTTGAACTAGACCACTGAGGACGGGGATATTGAGGTTCGAATCTCGGTCGGGTAAACTGGGGGTGGCTTTTTTTTTTTACCTAAATGGCTTTCCACTCTTTTTTTCCAAGCAAACGCGGGTTCACTTCCTCTATATTCAACCATACCAATCCCTAACCCATTAGTGTAATTAGTACTTATGCGCATAGCCCGAACGGGTAGTAAGGCATGGTGCTAAATAATAATAAAAAAAATGACAAAAAATGTTTTAATCTAAAAACTGCAAAAACACTTACTTTAACTCGCGTCCCCTAATACCCTCCCCACCTCCTTTCCATCTTTAATACCTTGAAGTAGAANGGGAATGCCAGGCCTCCACCGTGGTTCGGATTCCACGTTAAACTGTAGGTCCTCCATTTCATCTCACAATCACCCTACCATTACACATTAGCGTAAGTGCGTATAACCCGAACGGGTAGTAAGACGCGGTGCTAATAATAATAATACTAGCTATATTAATTTCATATAATAGGAAAGTTCTTTGTAACAATTTAGCCTACTCCTGCACGTACTGGTAATGTCACTATAGTATATTATCATTAGCACCGCGTCTTACTACCCGTTCGGCGCACTTACGCTATTAATGTGTAATGGTAGGGTGATTGTGAGATGAAATGGAGGACCTACAGTTTAACGTGGAATCCGAACCACAGTGGAGGCCTGGCATTCCACACATTCACAAGATGTCTTGTCAGAGGTGGAGGAAGGGTTTGGTAATCAGATAAATCTGTGCCGGGACCGAGGATTGAACCCCAGCCGCCAGCACAGAAGTCTGACACCTTACCCCTAGACCGCCAGGTCACCCCCACTAAATTATAAAGCCACATGGCTGACTCACTCACTGACATTAATGTCTACCCACTTCCAGATGAGTTAGAAACTTGAAATTGGGTAAACTCATAGCTTCTAGCCTGTAACTGACGGGAAAATTCCAAAAAGTTTAAAAAAAAAATATTTAACCCCAGAAAAAAATTCAAAATGTCGGAGCAACTTTAAAGTCAGTCCGTACCTTTCTTTGGAGGTTACTTGTGGCCAAACGGTAAGACCTCTCAAAAAACGGTTTGCACCAGAGTTAGATTTTTTTTTATTTTAGGTAAATTTTGCACATTTTCCACGCATTTTTTTTTAATTTTCCGACACAGCTAGCATCATAAAATTGTAAAAATAAATATACATTCAAAACAACGCTGAAATTATATTAGTTTACACTCACTGGGAGGTTTGGAGGTGTAGCTCACAACGAGCAAAGCGAGTTAATCAAATAAATGTTCTGTGGGGTGATGTAACACCCCCCTCCACTCCTAATATTAAGATTAATAATTACGTAAATGTTGAATCACCCACTTCGGTGCCACTGCATGGTCTAACGCGCTAATATAGTGTTGGACTAGACTGCCTAAGACAGGGAGATAGGGTTCAATAACGGTCGGGTGCACTTAGGGTGGGTTTCTAAAAATGTTTTCCACTCTTCCTCCAAGCAAATGCTTTCCTTTAAATTAAACCTTCCTAATCCGTAACCCATCAGTGTAATTAAAACATTGGCTTTATAACCCGAATGTGTAGTAGGACACGATGATAAGAAAAAAGTGTTATCAGGAGAGCTGATCTATTAATATTGTTCTGAAAATTGAAAATCACACCCGGACACTTGAATCAAACCTGGGACCTTTGCCTTAGTATGGCAAATCTCTGACCACTGTGCTGTCCAGGAATCGTTCCATACTCAGGGTAATTATTTACATAGACTCTGGGTGACCTGGTCGTCTAGGGGTAAGGTGTCAGACTTCTATGCTGGCGGCCGGGGTCCAATCCTCGGTCCCGGCACAGATTTATCACCAAACCCTTCCTTTCACCTCTGACAAGACATCTTGTGAATGTGAGGAATGCCAGGCCTCCACCGTGGTTCGGATTCCACGTTAAACTATAGGTCCTTCAAGCCAATAAATACTCATTCATTAATTACATTACATTGTGGGTGGTTGGTCAAATGTACAGCGAGTTTATTGGTACAATCCTTTAAAACCTTGACTGCCTTTTTGACAAACCACAGAACGTGTTTACAAAAACTTTATGTTGCTTGTTTACAAAATAATTTGTTAACTTGTTTGTTATTTAAGTTTTGTAAAAAGTATTTTTCACTAGGCTGTACGGACTATGCTATTTTTTCTTAGCGTGAAAGTAGCTACAGTAGCCCCATGACTTCTTTGGTGTTGACTGACAGCTGCTAAAGACATGTTTTTGCAGATCATATGGCTCAGCGTAGGGATACATAATTTGGTCTGGTAACTTTTCAAAGCCATCAACTGTCAGCTATGAACTGTCAGTCGGCACCAAAGAAGCCATGGGGCTACTGTAAATATGCTATAATAGCAACATTAATATATATATATATATATATATGGATTTAGATTTATTTTGAACTAAAGTATTTCTTCGGAATATTAAAGGTACAGAAAGTGAAATTATTATAGAAACAACACAAACTACCAAATATTACACATTGTTTTATATCTTTAGGTATAATATTATTTAATTTAAAAAAATATATATATTAGTTAATATTTACTAGTTTATGTAATGATGGAATATATTCGTATTTTATTAATTAAATCTATTACTATGTATTATTATTACGAACAGTTTTGGCCACAATAAAAAAAGATCTAATTTTCATAAATTTGAATAGAAAATTATAATATTACACAAGGTACCATGCCTATTTGTTACGATAAAAGTTATATTATAATTCTACTTCTAGATTTACTTGAAATATCCACACTAGACTTTTTTTTCTCAAACTTGTGATGCACTTATTCTATTCTAAGAGTTTAAATAATATTTTGAAATAATGAACTTATTAAAATTTAAGATTATCATAGAGATATAAATATTTTTTAAAATAAAGCGCCATTTTGAATTCATTTTTAAGTACATTATATTTATTACTAATATAAAATATTAATACACGCAACGGTACAATATATATGTTCACACAATAATTATAGTGGTTTCGTGAACAATTAAAATGCTGTAATGTTAACCAACATCTTTATATAAGAAAATCTTGACAAAAAAAAGTTAAATATCTCTTGTTTAAATGTATATAAATTGTTAAAATTTATGTTTAGTTTGGGAGTTTAAGAAAATTTAGGTAATTCTAATTTCTCGAAATCAATATAGCGCGTCTTAATATTTAATGATTAAAGTCAATTATTTATATATTTATTAATTATTATTAAAGTATTTTACTCACGGGCAGCGAAGAGGTTGGTATCAGTGACTTGATCCTCACTCGACACCCCATGACGTGGCAGTTGCGTCATTGGAAGAACTTAGCGACCAATATGGCGGCGTTCCAACGAACATGGATATAAAACTAATCTTCCTTTTTTTTGTTATTTTTTTTTTGTTTTACTACGCCAAGTTTATAATTAGTGTTCTGTTATATATATTTTTTTTAGCACACGATAACCGAACTAATGGTGTTTGCTAATTTAAGATCAACCTGGAATAATAAAATTTAAAGAAAGTATTAGTATTAAATTTTAATTTATTTTTACTTAAAACACAATATATAAAGTATTAAGACCTAAGTTTTAAATAATAATAGTATGCAATCCATAAATAAAATATTTTAATGCGCGACACAAATAAATATTAATTTGTTTAGGTGTTAAATACTATTATGATTAGTGAAAGTAATCGAACAGTGGGATTAGGTTTACTATTTATTTTATAATTATTTGATAATTTCTTGGAGTTTAATTGCTGTTTTTTTAGTTATATATATATATATCATATTTATTAAATGGATTAGCTTATAAATAGAAATAATTTAAAATGGCTGACATTTAAATAAAAGTGCATACTTAAAATTAATATTCCTTTCATGAAACAATTTTTTAAATATTCGTTATTGATCGATGAAAAATTTACTAAACAAAATAAATTATGACACTGTATAATATTATACCACCCTTGAGCAACCTATCTTAAAAAATCAGAACTAGAGTTGATATTCAGAAATTACACATTACATTCAATAATAGAGATATTGGGAAACCATATTTTATTTTCAGGTATGGGGTGAGGGGTCTATACTATTTTCAGGGTCAGATATTGAGTGAGCACGGAATTCTACGGTAAGAACTTAATGTGTTTTAAGTCCACCTCTAGGTACCAGTAATATTATTTACTAGTCATTACTCATTAAATTTGATCAAATACATGTAATAATTATAAAAGCTATTAGTAGTGTTTTTGTTAAATGAATAGATTACTAAAATATCATATATATTGTACTAAATGTGAATGATTAGTAAAATACAATATTGTATAGTATTAGATGTGCTTCCCAATTTTAAGTTAGTTTGTAAGTCCTACTGTCAAATTATACCACTATAAAGCCACACGGCTGACTCAATAACTGAAATGAATGTTTATCCACATCCAGATGAGCTAGAAACTTGAAATTTTAGCAAACTTGTAGCTTCTAGCCTGCAACCGACGGGAAAATTCCAAAAAGCTAAAAATTCTAATTTTTAACCCCCGAAAAAAACTCAAAATTTTGAAGCAACTTTAAAGTTGGTTTATACCTTTCTTTGGAGGTTTTTTGTTGCTAAACGTTAAGACCTATCAAAAAACATCTTTGGAATTACATTAGTTTACATCCACTTGTAATCAAAACTCACCGGGGGCTTGGGGGCAATCAAAGCGAATAACTAAACATATAGGCACTGAGTACATACAGTGATACTAGATGCACGCACTATCTTATGTTTAGCTAGTTTGTAAGTCCTGCTGCACAATTAGTACATATATAGAAACTAGCGTTGAGTGTGTAGCTAATTTTAATATACATACCTACCTTTACGTCTTAACGTCGTGATATTATTATATACAGCTGTCCGACAGTTGATGTCTTAGTACTGTCTTCCAGCCTGATTCACCATCTCTTTAGAATTTACTTTTAAATTAGTTTTGTTTTGTGGGATTCAATGATGAAAGGCACAGTAACTATTTCTAGATAATTAAAAGATTATATTTTACAGCAACAAAAAGTCAAATTTTGTTTATAGTTTATGCAGTTTATAGATATCAATCAAATATATATGTTTTGAAAGGAAACTTGGAGAGAAGAATAGAAGCAAAGACCCATACCTTCAATGCTCTTGCCATTAACTTGTTCAGGTTTACCCTACATACATGGTCACATATCGCTCAGTATTTTTAAAACGTTCTCTATGCGGAATTTTGATACCTCAGTGGTGAGAACACTAATATATTAAACATAAGGTTCCCGGTTCTATTTGTGTTCCCTTGTCATCTTAAAACATATATTTAAACTTTGGTTTACATGTTTAAACTTACTTAAGCTAATAAAAAATGTATTGGTTTGCACTGTTAATAAAAAATTTGGCATTTTTTTAAGTTTAATATTCACTAAATATAAGATTAACTTCGTAAAAACCCGCTTCGTTAGCCACATAGTCTAACGTGCTACGCTAGCGTTAGACTAGTCCTGCGATGATGTAGAGATAAGAGTTCGATCCCGTTCGGGTGCACTAAGGTTGTTTTCCACTCTCCCTCCATGAAAATGTGGGCGCACTTTCTCTAAACTAAACTTTACTAGTCCCTAACACATTAGTATAATTAGTACATAGGCTTATAACCTAAATTAGTAGAAGACGCGGTACTAAAAAAACAACTTCATTAACAGTGGTATCTTACATTTTGATGCTCCTTTGATAAGATAAAAATTAAATGAAACTATATAGCACACTGGGATAATATTTGAAAATAATCATGAAATTTAATTAACACATTATGAAATAATCACTAGACGAACCACGTTTATAAATCATCTCTCTGTATTCGCCACGTATGGCCTTAGTTCGTAGCCGACCCCGCTGTTCCGAAAAGCCACGGTTTGATGCCTGCGTCTTATCCTCATGGCGTAGGCGAAAACGCTGAAGATCGTCAGGAAGACGAAAGCTGTCACGATCACGATCGCGGTCAAGGACGGCGAAAACTCCATCACGTCAACGTCGCTCGTCAAGGTAGGCCGCACCTTATGTACTTCGATGATCTCCGTCGAGGCCGAGGAAGAGTTTTCCGTTGTCAGGCCGTCCAGGGCTCTTACAGATATGTTAAGGATAGTCCTTCCCACCGTCACCAGCCCCGACGTCACCGTCTCAGGAGTAGAGGACATGGCTACCGTCACCGATGGTAGTCTTGACGTCGTCGCTTGTAGGCACAACCTTTTGGAAACATGCCAGAAATCTCCAGTTACGCTTTTCGGGCTCGAACACACGACTTTAGAATTGACTCCTCTGTTTTTGCAGTAGAGGAACACGCCGTAAAGATCACAACCACACGACCAGTTGTTACCGCTAAGATTCAACTCCTTCAATTCGAACAGGGGTTGAAATATCCCCGCAGACACGCGGTGAAAGTTGTTGTTAGAAAGGTCTAAGCTGACTAAACTCGTCAAAGGCGAGAACAATTTGTCGCACAAACTTATCAATTCGTTGTGGCTTAGGTTAATCGTTATCAGCGATGAGAGATAACGGAAAAAGTTCTCCTCGATATTCGCGATGGAATTGTTTGAGAGGCTGACGTGTCGAAGTTTTGGGAACCTGTCGAGTAAGAGTTTATCGGTAAGGTTGCCGATACTGCAGCCGTCGAGATTCAAATACTTCAGGGCGTGGAAAAACGTAGGGGATAACAACTTCCCGTCGGAAGATCTCGACAGTGGGTTATCGGACAGCGACAAACTTTCCAAACTGAACGCGATCGGTCTGAAGGTCTCCGGAGGGATATCTCTTAAAGAGTTATGAGACAGGTTCAAACTCTTGACGTTCCCGTCTGATTCGAACGTATCCTTGTCGATATAGACCAGTCGGTTGTGACTCAGGTCTAGATTCTCCAGTGATACGAACGCGTAACTTTTTAACTCGTTTTTCATCAGGTGTTTGAGGCCGTTGTGCGAAGCTATGAAGGTCATGACGTCTTCCAGATCGTCGGCCGCGGGTAACCTCGTAAGACCAGATTCGCTGCAATTCACCAGCGTCACGGGCAATTCTTCTTCTTCATCTTCCCTCGTGTCCGTATTTGACGGGCATCTGCACCGAAAGGGACATTTCGCGTTGACTTGGATCGCGCACGAGACCACCAACGCGACGACCAACAGTTCGCGGACATCGAACCCTTCACCTTTGAAGCGGTTTTCGAAACACTGCGTTATAATGAACAAGGCCAGTATCGCCCACATGGCACGACTAATAGCCTACTGACTCATGTTTGAAGGAAGGGCATCAGTGCGTTTGTTTACTTTTTGATATGATAGCACACTATCTGGTGTCCAAGGAAGGAAAATAAATGGTACAGTGCATAGTACAGACTTTCTATCTATTAAATAAAATAAAGAAATTTACAAAAAATTCGTAAGATTTGTGAAACGAAATAAACACATTTTAGTAGAAACACAACACTTATGAATATAATGAAATAATAATAATATAGTATTTATTTGGGCGAAGTTAAGGACAGTCACTTTTCTTACACTTGGCCCTTTAATAATAAAGCATGTTCATTTAATACGTATATACTATTAATATTAATATTATTATTATTATTATTAGCACCGCGTCTTACTACCCGTTCGGGTTATACGCACTTACGCTATTGTGTAATGGTAGGGTGATTGTGAGATGAAATAGAGGACCAAGAGTTTAACGTGGAATCCGAACCACGGTGGAGGCCTGGCATTCCTCACATTAACAAGATGTATTGTCAGAGGTGAAGGAAGGGTTTGGTAATCAGATAAATCTGTGCCGGGACCGAGGATTGAACCCCGGCCGCCAGCATAGAAGTCTGACACCTTACCCCTAGACCACCAGGTCACCCTACTATTAATATGATAATTAAAAACCAATGTATAATGTGTGTACAAAAATAATAGTAATCAAAAAATATTTACCACATATCTCTTCATATTACTGTACATTTATTGACATAATCAAAGTAAAATAAATGAGCAACTAAATTAAAGAGACAGAAAAAACAATAATGATATACACTGTTATTGAAACATTGAGAAAAGAGGAATACCTCTGTGGACCAAAGAGAATAACAATATATTTCATATTTCAAAGTCCTCTGTAAAAAAAATAAAAAAAATATGTTCGCTTATAGCTCAGAAGCTGTTGATTTTATAAATACATATTCAAAATAAAATATGTTTAGTTTTAATAGTATTACAACTGTACAAAAAATAATTTATCTCGTATCTCAAATAATGGCGGAGATATTATCAATATTGAAAATGTATGCTAATATAAATTAATCTTAAATAATTTCCATGGATAATTAAAATTGCTATTTTGTTTGTATTATTAAACATTACCGAAATACAAAAATTAATAAAAAATATCACAGCAGATTTGAAAAAAAAAAACTTTTTTTTTCGAACTGATGCAAGTACAGTAGCCCCATGGCTTCTTTGGTGCTGACTGACAGCTTTGAAATGTTACCAGATCAAATTATGTATCCCTAAGCCGAACCATATGATCTGCAAAAACATGTGTTTAACGGATGTCACTTCTGACGGTCAAAATTTAGTTATATACCTAAATGTTGGCTGTCAGAAGTCAGCTGTGAGCTGTCAGTCAGCACCAAAGAAGCCACGGGGCTACTGTAGTAATAGTTATAACAAATCATTTTTGTCATCACGTCTTACTACCCATGCAGGATATCAGCATCGTTACAAAAAACGAGTAACGTAGAATTTAGAGCAAATGTAGCCACATTTTATTTAAGAGTTCAAGGAAAACCATTTAGAGTGGAAAAAAAAAAATATTCTCAACACACACGACTGTAGTCCGAGCACTGACACTTGCGTCACCTGTAAAACAGACTAGATGAGACTGACGTATTTGTCCACGTGTCCACTGGTACACAATGTAGTAGTAGTAGTAGTAGTAGTGGTAGTAGTTATAATAACCTGATTTAGTGGTCGAATGGTCTAAGACGCCACTCTCACAACAGACTAGACTGCCGTTGACAGCGAGGTTTGTGTTCGAATCTCAATCAAGTGTACCGAGGGTGGTTATTTCTAAATACCTTTTTATCCACCTTCCAAGTAAATGCAGGTATATTTTATATAAATTTAACTTTCTCATCCCTAGCTCAAAAACGTAATTAGTACATAGGCAGGTAGCCTAAACGGGTAGTAAGACAAAAATTACATAAATACATACACCCCTGAAGCACCCAGCCAAGATTCGAACCTTGAAATTTACCGGCACTGGTAATCTACTCTATTGCGACTTATGCACCATTCCTACTTACTAGAGCTATTCAGTCCACCTCATTACACCCTATCCCTATCATGAGATAGTTCTATCCAGTCAACCTCATTACACTCTATCCCTATCATGAGCTAGTTCTATCCAGTCCACCTCATTACACCCTATCCCTATCATGAGCTAGTTCTATCCAGTCAACCTCATTACACTCTAACCCTATCATGAGCTAATTCTATCCAGTCCACCTCATTACAATCTATCCCTATCATGAGCTAGTTCTAACCAGTACACCTCATTAAACTCTATCCCTATCATGAGCTAGCTTTATCCAGTCCACCTCATTACACCATATCCCTATCTTGAGCTAGTTCTATCCAGTCCATCTCATTACACCCTATCCCTATCTTGAGCTAACTTTATCCAGTCCACCTCATTACACCATATCCCTATCTTGAGCTAGTTCTATCCAGTCCATCTCATTACACCCTATCCCTATCTTGAGCTAACTTTATCCAGTCCACCTCATTACACCATATCCCTATCTTGAGCTAGTTCTATCCAGTCCCCCTCAGTATACCATATCTCTAACATCAGCTAGTTCTATCCAGTCCACCTCATTGCACACTATCCCTATCTTGAGCTAGTTCTATCCAGTCCACCTCACTACACCCTATCTCTTTCAGGTTCATTCTAACGTTATCCTCCCATCTGTGTCAAGTTCTTCTTAATAGTCTCTTCCCATGGGTTTCGCCAGTCAATACCTTAAACGCGGCTCTAGTTTTCTACAACCACGTTGATATATGTGTTTATATCACTGGCGTGATTTGACCTCTTCCTTTAGAGAACTTGAAGGCATCCGCTCGCGTTGAGGAGTGTGTGGTCATCAAGAGCATTAAAACATGTTAATTGTTTCGTCGGGACATTTTAAAGTTGTACCCGTGTCATTGGCCACCTGTTGTTCCGTATTCCCGGCTCTAATCCCCCCCCCCCCCCCCCCCCTCATGCACCTCTCCACCTCTTATCATAATTTCAAGAAATAAGACTTAGCCANCCCCCCCTGCCCAGTCTAAATTATCCCGTAGAGAAGCGTTTACTGGAAAGCCTGACTTATTTGTTTGTTTGTTTACTCTGCTGGCCACAACAACAAAAGTATAATTGGTAGTTTTTTTTGTTGGATTTTAACACCACGTTTAGCTGCCCGTTTGGTTTGTATATTTATTTACTAGTCACGTTAATGGTTTTAGCAATGAGGAAGGTTATAATTATATAAATTGTACCCGCATTTGCGATGGAGCAAAAACCATTTTGGAAAAAACTACCCTCGCTTCATCTGACCAGGATTCGAACCCTGATCTCCCTGTCATAGCCAGTCTAATCTACTGTGAGAGTAATGCCTTGGACCATGTGGCCACTGAAGTGGGTGAAAGGTAGAATTAAAAGGAATTGTGCCCACCTCTGCATGGAAGGAGAGTGGGGGGAAACCAATATTGATAAAACGCCCGGCTGAGATTCAAACCCATATCTCCCCCTTCACCGGATAATCAGATTAGGAACGTGACGTTTTTGTCTGCGTGACTACCGATGCAGGTAAGTAACAATTACCGAACATCATATATAATTGTGTGTTTAATTTGCTTGAATAACGTTGGGATGGTTAAATATCTTAGCGCGTAGCTGTGACAAAGTGGTTACAGTGGTTCAGCAACAGTTTAAAAGGTCCTGGTTCGATTCAGGTTTTTCTTACATGGTTATTTTTGAATGTGTTCATCGTTCAATTAACTAGTAAATAAATAGGAGCTAGATATGTGGTACAAAGGAATTGTCCTAGGCTAGGTTAGTTTTTAGGTTGTACACATATTTTTTATTATTATTATTTATTATTTATTATTTAGCACCGCGTCTTACTACCCGTTCGGGTTATACGCTTTAAGTACTAATTACACTAATGGATTAGGAATTGGGAAGGTCGAATTAGGGGAAGTGAGCCTGCATTTGCGGGGAGGGAGAGTGGAAAACCATTTAGGAAAAACCACCCCCTGTTCACCCGACCGAGATTCGAACTTCGATCTCCCCGTCCTCAGCAGTCGAGCAGCTTAACACGACTAGAGCGTTAGCCAACTACGCCAATGAGGTGGGTTATTTTTTATTAATCTACGTATTTAGACAGTTCACGTTAAATTAGATATTTAACTATGAAAAAAAAAATAGTGTCGTATTCTGAATTTACTATAATTTGTAAACCAACTAAAATCGCTATTTGTTTTCCATATCCATTTTATTTCAAGTGTTTTTGTGGTTTTTTTTTAGAAAATATTGAAATTAATAAGTTTAATGTTTGTTTCCTTTAAAAAAAAAAGCATTTTATCTATACATTCTACTTTAAAAAATCAATTCGAATAAAAAAACTTAAATATTAACTAAACATATAGGCCCCATATATATATTTTTAGCACAACGTCTTACTACCTATTCAGGTCGTGTCTTCCTTCGATAATGTTTTTTTAGGGACGAGGAAGGTCGAATTAAAGTAAGTGTACTTTCATTTTCACGGAGGGACAGTGAAAATACATTTAGTAAAAACCAAACTCGGTATACCTGAACGGGATACGAACCCAGATACTAAAAGCCAAATCTATTGCTAAAGTGGCGTCTTATACCGGTGGTTCTCAACCGGTGTTTCGTGAACTGGTTACAAGAAAGAGTTCCGCCGGTAATAGATGACACGTGACAACAGATCTGAGTGATGTTGGCTACTATGATTCTAACAACTGAAGACTGCGATGCGCATTGACTTTTAACCAATGTTATTATTATTATTATTATTATTATTATTATCACCGCGTTTTACTACCCGTTCGGGTTATACGCACTTATGCTAATGTGTAATGGTAGGGTGATTGTGAGATGAAATGAAGGACCTACAGTTTAAC
>CABFVX010001877.1:111835-138140 GCA_902151425.1 Timema shepardi | reverse complement strand
ATATTTGTTGTAAGAATTTTCGAGGAGCAGAGATGTACCAAGTGTCTTTGACAGAGACATCTTCTCTAATGAACTAGGGTCTGCTATTTACGCGCTCGCTCGCCAGTGTGGCCACCCAGTCGCTCGCGCGCTCGCTCGCACGCTTGTCAGCCTGGCCGAACCCTAACACATATTGAACTAACACGAGTCAACACCAAGCACCATTAAACTGATAACGGGCCCATCTAACCACGGGGACGAGCCGGGACTGCAGGAAGGCGGACATAAGGGACAGACAGCCTCTTCAATCATGTCACCGGGCACGTAAAGGTTTAAATCCTGGTTGGGTGGACTGAGGTTTTTTCAAAAATGATTCCCTCTCTTTTGCCGAAAAAATGCTGATCCATTTCCATTAAATTCTACCTTCCTAATCACTGGACTATTGTTATAAATGTTTGAGATAAGATTTGTAGTACATATGGATTCAATATCCTCCCAAACTTGCAGCTTAGTGTGGTCACTATTTAAAAAAAATAGTAGAATTGTTGATATTTTTATTATTTAGCACCACGTCTTACTACCCGTCGGGGTTATACGCTTTAAGTACTAATTACGCTAATGGCTTAGGAATTAGGAAGGTTGAATTAGAGGGAGTGAACCCGCATTTGCGTGGAGGGACAGTGGATAACCATTTAGGAAACAACAACCCCCCCCCTCCATTCCCCCAACCGAGATTCTAGTCTCGATCTCCCCGTCCTCAGCAGTCGAGCTCAACACGACTATTATAATTATAATCATTATAATTTTATGGAGTTCCTTTTTTTTACTTGAACATTCCTTTTTTTTTACATACAACATAATGTTCATTTTTATCATGGACCGGAATTTGATGAACTAAACATTATCGAAAAATTGCCGGTAAAATTACCCGAGAATTCTAAAAAAAAAACTTGATTTTACACACAAAAAAAGTATCTAAGAATATGGACAAAAACTCGTAATAAATGCACACGACTAAATCAGACACGCACTTTACAATGATTATTGGAAACTAAAAAATGTACATGTGCATGTATTAAAAAGATTCAAAAACTAAACGCTTGCATTATTCTAAATATAGCATTGGTTTATATATATATCTCTGCTTCAGAATTAATAGCTACCACCTCCCAACTAGGGGTGTGAAAACAATATCGATACTTCACTAGTATTGATATTTTCCTTTCGATACTAATTTTTTTTTACTCGATACTTGTTCCCAATACTTTTACTGATATTAGTATTCACACTCCGGTATCGAAATAAACAACTTCTTTGCTACCAGCACTCATGTTGGGATTATATTTTTACTAGAGTGGACTGTGGAGGAAGAACAAATTACACAATCTCTCAATTCTCACTCATTTTCTGCAACTCTAGCTTTCAATCTCTTTTAGCTTAACATAATTAAAAGAGGTTCTTTCATCGATGGGGTGAGTTGCTACCAGTCCACTTACTACCTCTTCATTTATCAATAAGCACGGTCATCACAAAACTAAACAACATAAACTTTTGCACAACTCAATTAACTTAATTTAAAAAAAAGAATGCCCCAAACAGACGAAGCAGAAAAGTGTATGTGCGTTTTTTAGGCTGGTGAAGCAGGACTCCGCCCCCAGACCCCTAGTCATCAAATTTGGCGCGTTTATGGCAATTGGATGTGCCAATATGCCTGCCAAATTTTATGATTCTAGCTGCCCCACGAGTGTGTCCAAAAATTAAAAAAATTGTGGAAAATGTGCAAAATTTACCTAAAATCAAAAAATCTAGCTCTATCTCGCCAAATCCGTAGCTGCTGATGCAATCCGTTTTTTGATAGGTCTTACCGTTTAGCCACAAGAGACCTCCGAAGAAAGGTCTGCACCGACTTTAAAGTTGCCCCACCATTTTGAATTTTTTCCGGGTGTTAGAATTTTTTTTTTGGAATTTTTTCCGTCAGTTAAAGGCTAGAAGCTACAAGTCTGCCAAATTTCAAGTTTCTAGCTCATCTGTAAGTGGGGAAACATTGTCAGTGAGTGAGTCAGCCATGTGTCTTTATAGTAGCACAATTCAAATACAAGTTTATTTTTATTTTTATAGTATTACAACTTTACAGCGATAAGTTATTTCATATCTCAAACAGTTGAGGAGATATTATCAAAATTGGAAGTTTCCGCTAGCATAAAGTAACCTCAAAGTAATTTTTCGGGAAAGCGAGAATTGCCATCTTGTTTATAATAATGAATATTGTCTAGATATAAAATTTAAACAAAATCTTTTGGGCAGATTTTAAAAAAAAATTCCTTTGTATTTAGGCCCTTCGGTAAACGACCCTTAATCTTAGGGTTAGATATTTAATACCCAAAACCACATTTACAAAGTTTTAGCCAATAGAATAGTTTCGACTCTTAAGACAATATACAAACAAACTACATCACAAAAAAAAACTCTTTTCGGTTTCAGGGGGTTGTGAAATGTCAATTTTTAGCAAAATCTTGAGTTAAAATTTTTTGACGATTCTAATACTTCTCTCTCCGAGTGGCTGAGAGAAAGTAAAAATACCTATTAAACATAAATGCTAACCTAGAAATGACCTAAATATATTATTACGTATATTTCTTAACACCGCGTCTTACTACCCATCCAGGTAATACGCCTATGTACTGATTAGGCTGATGGGTTAAGGTTGAATTTAGAGCAGTATTTGCGTGGGGAGAGAGAGTGAAAAAACATTTAGGGAAAAGTCGTGCTTAATATACCCGACCGGGATCGAACCACGATCTTCCCATCATCGGCATTCTAATCTATTGCGAGAGTAGTGCCTTAGACCATGTGGCCACCGAAGCGGGTACCTTAATATCTAAGATAAGGCTTACCAAAGATGACCCAAGAATACAAAGAATACATCCCCATAAAAAGAGGATCATGAAAAAGAATCGTTAAATTTTAAAAAATCATTTTAAAAATTTCAAATACAAAAAGTTTAAGATGTCCGAATTTAGTACATCACATGCCAAACTAGAGTAACCATGTATGTGTGCAATTAACTTGAAGCTAAGTGTTTTAAGACTAAAAACATTATCCTGGAAAAAAAATCCTTGTTCTTATCTCACCCTTATAATTACGTCAAACATAGCCGAAAAAAATTGGATGGAGTCCAATTTTTTTTTAATAATTTGTTGAATCATTTTGATCACTTTTTGTAAATATAAACTTTTAAATAGTATTTATTATAGAACATTTTCTTTTTGTACAAATAATCTAAAAAAAATGAGGAAATTTTTTACAGAAACCACAAATTCTTTAAATTGAAAAAATTGACACTTGGACACGTTGTTCGAACCCAGGACCTTTGGCTTTGTACGCCCCAGATATCCAGGAATCTTACTGTGTTCAGGGTAACTATTCCCTCATTTAACGCAGAGTCAGATATAAATTATTTCCACACATCCATCACAGACTCTGCCTTAAAATATGAGAAGAATGAATGGCCTTAGGCACGGTACGACTTCTGAATGGCTGTGGTTAGAGAATTAACGTACTAGGCTAAAGGTCCCGAGTTCGATACATTTATATTCTACTATAACAGTAGCTAACAAATATAATTGGTGACCTGGCTGGTCTAGGGGTAAGGTGTCGGACTTCTGTGCTGGGGGTTCGGGGTTCAATCCTCGGTCCCGGCACAGATTTATCTGATTGCCAAACCCTCCCTTCACCTCTGACAAGACGTGTATTGATCACAACTTGTGAATGTGTGGAATGCCAGGCCTCCACCGTGGTTCGGATCCCAGGTTAAACTGTGGGTCCTCCATTTCATCCCAAGACCACCCTACCATTACGCATTACCGTAAGTGCATATAACCGGAACGGGTGGTAAGACGCGGTGCTAATAGTAATAATAATACTAACAAATATAATAGCTTGCCTATTTAATCCATCATGAAACCATAAACATAAAAATATAGTTACGGTAGGATATAAGAAAGTTTTGAGTAATTATTTTTACTGTTTATTTTAGTTAACCTCTGCTATTTTTGTGGCGCACACAGAAAAATGTTTCTCTAAGCTGACATTAATATAATGTTGTAGCCGAGAAAGCGGTGGCCTGAACCATTAATGGTAGATTAGAAAGAGAAAATATCCGAAAATATTGTAATTAAGTAAAAAAAAAAAGTAGTCATTAAAAACCGTTATACAAAATGTCTTGAGTGGAATTACCAAATAAGGTAAACCTTGATTTCCATATGGAGCTCCGTTTCGACCATTGACACAGCCTGAGAGTCACTAAAATTAGGCATTCTATAAATATGTGTTATTTGATTTTTACTTTCTCTCGACACCTCGGAGGGAAAGTATTGTGATCGTCAAAAAAATCAAACTCGAGATTTTGATAAATGTCGATGTTCCATGATCCCTTGAAACATTATTATTATTATTATTATTATTATTATTATTATTATTATTAGCACCGCGTCTTACTACCCGTTCGGGTTATACGCACTTACGCTAATGTGTAATGGTAGGGTGATTGTGAGATGAAATGGAGGACCTACAGTTTAACGTGGAATCCGAACCACGGTGGAGGCCTGGCATTCCTCACATTCACAAGATGTCTTGTCAGAGGTGAAGGAAGGGTTTGGTAATCAGATAAATCTGTGCCGGGACCGAGGATTGAACCCCGGCCGCCAGCGTAGAAGACTGACACCTTACCCCTAGACCGCCAGGTCACCCTCTTGAAACAAAAAATGTTGTTTTCATAATACATAATACCTCGGGCTAGAGACGAACCTACTTTACCAAATGGGATAAAACTGGATATAGACTGTAGGGTTTCATAAAGTCCCTCAGAGTATATTAGAAATTAGATATCTAACCCTAAAATTAAGAAACGGGTGGTTTAGTGAAGGGCAAAGGGGGAGAAAATAGATTTTATCAAAATTAGCTCCAACAATTTTGATTAAATTTTTATATATAGACAGTGTTTATCATTATAAACCAGATTGTATAAAATTTTCAGCATCCCTCCGCAACTATTTTAGATACGAAATAATGTATAATTGTAAAGTTGTAGTAGGGCCTACAATTAAAGATTAAAAAAACTTTTATTTGAGATTATACCACTAAAAAGCCACACGGCTGACTCACTCACCGACATTAATGTTCACCCACTTCCAGATGAGCTAGAAACTTGAAATTTGGCAAACTTATAGCTTCTAGCCTGTAATCTGCGGGAAAATTCCAAAAAGTCCAAAATTTAACCCCGGAAAAAAATTCAAAATGGCGAAGGAACTTTAAAGTCTTAAGTTGTTACGTTCAAAACAACGCTGGAATTACATTAGTTAATATCCACCTGTGGTTTAGGGCCGGAGCCCACAACGAACAAAGCGCGTATATCTTTATAAAACATATATTTCCTTAGCTATAATCAAATATATGTACTTTTTAAATTCAGGCCTTTGAAAATTAATTTGATTCTTATGCTCTGTGGTGGACAAAGATATTTCTCTTTTCTCAGTTTTTCTGTATTGTTATTAATATTATTATTATTAGCACCGCGTCTTACTACCCGTTTGGGTTATATGCACTTACGCTAATGTGAAATGGTAGGGTGATTGTGAGATGAAATGGAGGACCTACAGTTTAGCGTTGGAATCCGAACCACGGTGGAGGCCTGGCATTCCCCACATTCACGAGATGTCTTGTCAGAGGTGAAGGAAGGGTTTGGTAATCAGGCAAATCTGTGCCAGGACCGAAGATCGAACCCCGGCCGCCAGCACAGAAGTCTGACAACTTACCCTTAGACTGTCAGGTCACCCAATTTTTCTGTAAAAGTGTTCTTAGTTCCTAATGGCATAGATTAAGTGACGGTGTATATTATTTTATTTATGATCTTTGGTGTAGTTTTTCTAAAACAATGTATATACGTATTATTTCGTATCAAAAATCTTACAAGTTTTTAGTAAATGTATATTTTAAGATAAAATCAAGATAAAATCTGTGCGGTGCACCGTATCATTTTAATTAGAAAGTTAATTTAAAAAGTTGGCAAAAGCTTCCAATATCACTTTCTTCTGATTGCTGTATGATTTCTCTTTACATTATTAAATATTTTTGGCACCGCGTCTTAATACACCTATGTACTAATATATTAGAAATGATAAAGATGTTTGATTTAAAGGAAGTGAACCAGCATTTGCTTCTATGGAGAGAGTAAAACCATTTAGGGGAAAACCACTCTCAGTAAAACCGACCAGGATCAAACCTAGATCTCCCCATCACTGGCAGTCTAGTCCAACATGAGCGTAGCGCGGTAGACCATGCGGCTACCGAAGCCGGTACATGACTAATTAAACGGGCTAAGAATGTAAATACAATAATTAATGTAGGTATAATATTTTAAAAATAGGACTATAGCCATAATAAGATTATGATCGAAAGAAACTTTTAAAAAATACAATACTTTTTTACAATGTATTTAGTACATTTTTTGTAAGTATTAATAATATCTATCAAAAGTGACAGCTGTGGATCACATGACTGGACGCGTATATATTTGAAAATTCTATTTTTATAACCGTAAAATTAAGTTATATTCTGCTTGAATTTGAATACAAGTATTTGAGTGACTGTTACTAAAGCTATTTAAATTACTTTCGTATATCCATGAATCAAAGTTGTGCCGCTATGGTAAAAACAGATTAACTATACTTATTAAGGAAATTAATTGTTCATGCTTATATTATTTGCATCTTTCAATTAATAAATTGATTAACGATTTAAAACTATAAACAACCTTTAGGTAATACAAATTGGGATTTATATATTAAAGTTTTCCGAATCATTTGTTTTTTATGATTTATTTTAAGAGACAACATATTATAAATTCTATTTTATTTGAAGGGTGACCTGGCGGTCTAGGGGTAAGGTGTCAGACTTACATGCTGGGGGGTCCGTGGTTCAATCCTCGGTCCCGGCACAGATTTATCTGATTACCAAACCCTTCCTTCACCTATGATCTTGTGAGTGTGAGGAATGCCAGGCCTCCACCGTGGTTCGGATTCCACGTTAAACTGTAGGTCCTTCATTTCATCTCACAATCACCCTACCATTGCACATGAGCGTAAGTGCGTATAACCCGAACGGGTAGTAAGACGCGGTGCTAATAATAATAATAATAATAATAATAATAATAATATTTTATTTGAAAACGCCAAACAAGTACTTAATAATCAATTTGTATATTTTTGTAAGTTACATAGGTATAAAAGGTATTATGATTAAGCTTATTATTTAACTTATTCAAATAATTATTCTAGATTAAAATATTATAGCCCACTCTCATTAATACAGGATCTATAGGTATGTTTTTCAAACTTACTAAACAATCCAATTCTCATAGATAGAGCCCTATCAAATGTTCATACTTGTAGTCTTTAGATCACTTTGATATAAATCTAAAATGCTCAAAGTGTGAGCATAAATTATTAATAATTTATAATAATCGTGGTGTGAAGGGGAAAAATCTGCTTGGAAATAAAGACCCAAGTTATTCAAAAGCAAAGATTGTATTTTTTTTGTTTTAGTCTTTTTTCATGGAAAGTAGCTAAATATCATTATTATTGATATTTTAAATAGTATACTTTAACCAAAAAATAGTGATGATGGCAAAATGAATATTTTAAAGTCGTTAAATATAGTAATCGGCTAATATATATATATATATATATATATATATATATATATATATATATATATAGAGAGAGAGAGAGAGAGAGAGAGAGGTGATAATGGTGAAGAATTATCTGAGAATCCAGTAGCCACAAATCAGTGTTGATTTGTGTGTGTGTGTCTGCCGGCACCCCTTAAATTTGCCCTATAATTCTTTTACCCTTTCTTTGTCGCTAGTTTGTTGCACATAAAGTATTGACCTTGAAATTTACCCTCTCTCTAGTATAAGTAATATATCTCTCACTTGCAAGTATGAGTCAGCTCAACCTCAGACTGTCCTTTCAAACATTACTAACACCCCCACTCCGCCTTCACCATTCCAAAGACAAGACAATCGCTTCCCAGTGAGTACAAAGGACCCTGTTGTCTACTACCCGGATTGAAAATGGAGTCACGTTGAGTCATCATTATCAGACTTCTAACATACACAGTTAAAAAGATCGGCGTAAATAATCTGGTTCAAAATGCCGATCATTGCCTTAACTGATGTGCCATAATCGGGTTCAAAATGCAGATCATAGGCTTGAACGAATCTGCCATAATCGGGTTCGAAATTCGGATCATCGGCTTAGCCAAATGTGCCATAATCAACCAATGATCGGATTAATAATCGGCATCGGTTAAGCCCTAATTTTCTAATACTTTTTTCATGTCTAACAAAAAAAAGGTACTTAGCATATGTCTCATATAAACGTAGTAACATATAAAAAATTATTAATATCCATAACGGCAAATATCTTGGATTAATGACGTCACACAGGCCCTCTGTCTTAAATTCCAACAAAACACCTGCTAGTTCACGATTGCGTCATAACCAATGTATCCGAAATAGTCATACCTTCCCTTCATTCAAAATCCCAGGAGCTAGTTATTGTAACAGACGTCCCTTCACTAATTTCTCTTCGGCTAAAAATAATAGCAAGTCAACTCTTAAGGGGGCGGCCAGACTGAGCGCGCGAGCGACTAAAATATAAACTAGAACACATTGGTTGTAATGGGAGGTGGCCACACTGGAGCGAGCGACTGAGCGCGCGCGCTTGAAAGATAGAACCTATGTTGGTTCATTGAGTGATGGTAAACTTCTCATTTTGACATGATATTTGACTTTTTTCTATCAGTGATAGCTTTAACACACTTTAAATTAATGGCCTAATTTAATTGGTAAGACAATAAATATATGTAAGCCCGATATGTTAAAATACTTCAATATTATAATCAAAGTAGGCCTTTACAAATAATAATCACCATTAGTTTGGAGAGTATGAAAAAACCACAACAATAAATAAGTTTTAAGAATCACCTTCAGTTCACTGAGCCTTTGAACCTTTACCTTCCTGTCAAAAGCTATGGAGTGCAACGCACCATTCCGCCACTGGTGGGGCTAATCTGATTTTAAAACACTTCAGTACATTAAAAATGTTTGTTGTAAGAATTTTCGAGGAGCAGAGATGTACCAAGTGTCTTTGACAGAGACATCTTCTCTAATGAACTAGGGTCTGCTAATTACGCGCTCACTCGCCAGTGTGGCCACCCAGTCGCTTAGGCGCTCGCTCGCACGCTTGTCAGCCTGGCCGAACACTTACGTGAGTGGTTCGGTGCACCAAATAGATAGAGGGAGAGGAGTCGTTTTAAAATCCTCATCGTGGTGTTAAGGGGGGGGGGGAATGTAGGTTTTGCTTGAAAATAAAAACTAAATCTATGAAAATTTGATCGCCTTTGAAGGGTAAACTTTTAAACTATAAAATCAAGTGAAGCCTAATTTTATAGACCTTTTCCCAATAAAAAGTTACATTTTAGGGCGATATTAAGCAGCCATCACTAGCAACGATCCACAGTAATCTAGTCAAATGTTATCGTCTTACTACCCGTTCAGTATACGCCCATGTACTAATCACGCGAATGGTTTCAGGTGTTTAGAATGGTTATATTTATATGATGTTTACCCGTAGAGAGAGATTGGAAAACCATTTAGGGAAAACCACCTTTAATACACCCGACTGAGATTCGAAACTCGATCTCTCCCATCATCGGCAGGCTAGTCTACTGCGAGAGTAGCGCTTTAGACCACGTGGCCACCGTGAATGTGCTTGTGTTTTCTGACAGGCTCTTTCCACCAAGTCCCTGCTGTGTGGAATGATGATAACAGCTGGTAACAGAGTGATCCAGTAACAAGCAGTGACCCAACAAACTATAGAGCAGGAGCCCGGCAGGTGAACTGGGTCGCAGGGGCGAGAGGTGTGGTCGGTCAGGTTCTCTCCAACACTGAATCAATAACAGTGAGTCAGATTGGAGAGGAGAGAGGAATGAGATATTAGAGAGGGAGGGAGGTATTGGAGATAGTATTAGGGAGAGAGAGAGCTTGACAGTAAGGGAAAGAGAGAGAGAAAGTACTTGAGAGTAAGGAAAAGAGAGATACCAATAGGAAGGAATAAAATGGCCAGGAGAAAGGGGGGGAAAATAGATAAAGAGGAAGGGAAGAAAGGTAAAATAATAGAGAGCGAGAATAAGGGAAAGGGATATACAGAGAACAAGGGAAAGGAGTGAGGAAAGATAGAGACCAATTAAAAGATAAGACGAGAAGAAAGAAAAGCTATAGAGACCTATAAAAAGGTAAGACGAGAAGAAGGAAAAGCTAGAGAAACCGAGAAGAATGTAAAAAAAGATAAAGATGAATGGAAAGTAAAGGAAACGAATCTAAAGTGAGCTATATGACGGGGAAAGAGGAAAGGTGGGGGAAATGAGGGTGTTACCGGGTTCGACTCACAAAAGAGCCGACAATGTATCTATCATTGATGAATGTTCGGTTGAGAAAATTGTCTTCTTCTATCTTCTCGAAAGCTTCGTAATGTTGCATTTCCTCATCATCCCAATCGCTTGTGGAAAAGAAATAAGACAACTTGACAAAACCACAGCGCACTTAACGCCAAGATAGTAAAACATGGCGAGGTCAAGGCTTAAATACCAGACAAGATAAATAAAACCCTGTGAAATCACTCACAGCGTGAAGAGTAGTATAGTCTGTTAGATCTCTAACAGCGTGAAGAGTAGTATAGTCTGTTAGATCTCTAACAGCGTGAAGAGTAGTATAGTTTGTTAGATCTCTCACAGCGTGAGTAGTATAGTTTGTTAGATCTCTCACAGCGTGAGTAGTATAGTTTGTTAGATCTCTCACAGCGTGAAGAGTAGTATAGTCTGTTAGATCTCTCACAGCGTGAAGAGTAGTATAGTTTGTTAGATCTCTCACAGCGTGAAGAGTAGTATAGTCTGTTAGATCTCTCACAGCGTGAAGAGTAGTATAGTTTGTTAGATCACTCACTGCTTGTAGGGTAGTATAGATTGTTAGATCCTCTAAAACTTGGTAGCATAATCTGTTAGATCAATCACAGCCTGGAGGGCAGTGTAGTCTGTTAGATCCCTCACAGCTTGGAGGGTAGTATAGTCTGTTAGATCCCTCACAGCCTAGAGGGTAGTATATGTCTGTTAGATCCCTCACAGCCTGGAGGGTAGTATAGTCTGTTAGATCCCTCACAGCCTGGAGGGTAGTATAGTCTGTTAGATCCCACGCAGCTTGTAGGGTAGTATAGTCTGTTAGATCCCTCACAGCCTGGAGGGTAGTATAGTCTGCTAGATCACTCACAGCCTGGAGCGTAGTATAGTCTGTTAGATCCCACGCAGCTTGTAGGGTAGTATAGTCTGTTAGATCCCTCACAGCCTATGAGGGTAGTATAGTCTGTTAGATCCCTCACAGCCTGGAGGGTAGTATAGTCTGTTAGATCCCTCACAGCCTAGAGGGTAGTATAGTGTGTTAGATCACTCACAGCCTGGAGCGCAGTATATAGACGATCAGATAGCGAGTGGTATTAAGGAACGAGTTCTCCCTTTCTCTCCATTAAATGAGATATCCCTTGATAGCGGGCCTGTCGAGAAACAGACGAACAAGGACAGCCGTGACTTGCTCTCAAACCTTCACTTTCACGGCGGACCAGAAAGGAAAACACTTGGACTGCTTCATAGATAAAATAATAACTCAACTCTGGGGTGTTATAGGTCGACAAACTAGATGACAGTGAATCGTGAGTTGCAGCGGCGGAACTTAAGGGGTCAGGGCGTGCGAATCTTCGAAATATCAAAGTCGAAGGCCAAATATCCTTCGCTTCGACTTGAGACAGTTACAATAGCCCTTGCATCATCGAAACATTTCGCACGTTAGAAAAAAAATCGGTATAACACTTTAAACAAATTTGATACATCTCCTTAAGGTGGAATGGAATAAGACGTAAACATAAACTTTTTAAATGAAGAGAAAAGTTATCAAATTCCATAATTCACCTAAGTACTAGTAAGTTAATACTGTAGTGACGATAATAACATGGAGGGAGGGAGGGAGGTCTACTGTTCACAGAACTACTAGGTATTATTAATTTTACTAACACCATTAGTATCCTATCTATTTATGTAGTTGGAATGAGAAAGGTGATTTTATAGGAAGTGCACCTAAACTTGCGTGCAGAGGGGGTAATAACCAAAGAAGCGAGTCAAATTCTGAAAAATCAACCTTCTAGTGAGACCAGTCAAGATTAGAATCCCAAACGCCGTCACCGGAAAACTATTCTGAGCTTGAGAAACCGCGTAACTAGCGAAATAATCCGTCGTGAGGAGAAGGAACTCATCAAGTCACCTGACATTGATTGATAGCGAGTTCCACCAATCTCGAGAAACAATGAGGTTCAGGAATGACAGATGTCAAGTCAGGATTCTGGGACATTAGAGTAGACACCACGCCACGACGGGATTGAAACGATTACCCCCTTTTAGAGATAACAATGTCCCTGAGTCGTGTAATAAATCTAACGTAGCCACGGAGAAAGAGAGAGAGCAAGTATATAGAGTAAGAGTAGAAACTAAAAATATATCAAAACTATCTGGGATTAATTCTAGGTTCATTAAGAAACAGTGTCTATGTTACTAAATAATTCTCACTAAGACACATTGTCCATTATGGCACATGGTTTATGTTACTAAAGGAACTCCACTAACACAATCTCACTAAAGGATGTATATTTGGAAATACTACGGATCCCTTTCTCAAGAGTTCATCTCACTTAACTTATCCACACCTCGATGATCTGAAGATGTGCAATTTTAGAGCACCCTTTAGAAAATACACACCTATGTTTGATGGTCAGTATTGATTTTTGTTTATTGTATTATTGTTTGGCTAGTGATGGTATATATAAAAAAATATTAAAAGCTGCAAATCACACGACTAGACGTATGAGCACGAGTAACTTTTACAAGCTGTGTGCATTCGCCATCAGACGTTACAGTTTAAAGCAGGTTTTTAGAGTGAAATTGAGAAGACAGATAATTTTACAAGGCAGAAAACCGCAAAATGATACCTTTTCTGGTTCGAGAGTTACCTTTTCGGTTAGTCGTTCATGAAATGGGTTTATTTTATTTTTCAGGCTATCGGTATATATGGTAATCCGCCTTGCTCGTTGGGGGATCCGCCCCCAAACGCCCAGTGAGGTTGTTTTTTTTTGCAAGTGGATGTAAACTAATATAATTCCAGCGCTGTTTTGAAATTAAAAATGTGTAGAAAATGTGCAAAATTTACCTAAAAAAAATTGCTCTATCTAAGGTATTACCGATGGAGATACGACAAAGAGTAATAGGACCAAACTTATGGATCTTGCCAAATCCGTAACTGCTGGTGCAATCCGTTTTTTGATAGGTCTTACCGTTTAGCCACAAGAGACCGCCAAAGGTCCGTACCAACTTGCTCTATCATTTTGCATTTTTTTTCGTAGGTTATAGATTAAAATTTATAACTTTTTGGAATTCTCCCAGCGGTTACAGGCTAGAAGCTATAAGTTTGCCAAATTTCAAGTTTTTAGCTTATCTGGACGTGGGTAAACAATGTCAGAGAGTGAGTCAACCGTGTGGCTGTATAGTAGTATAATATAGTTACTTAAGGCCGGTCGCCCACCAATCTGATAAAACGTCCCATGGTGTGATATGACAATGTTTTAGACCCAGTGAGCGACGATGACGTGACAAAGGCCGGACAAAATTCAAGTCTAGTTACTGTCATGGCGTCATGTGAAGATGATATAGATATTTTGCTTTTAAGTAGTTGTTCTTTACCGATATTGGAAGAGGAGATCAGATAGTGTTGGCTACATCCTCTGTACAAAGATACATTTTAGTGTTTTTAAATAGATTGAGAAAAAGATGAAAATAAGTTTTAAAAAATTCCACCCGCATGAGTGTAGAATGTTTTGATTGTCTTCGTATGAAGACAAGATTAGAAAGCTTCACACAAACTATACTCACAGTAAACGAGAGAAGGCTCATAAGATTAATGTAAGCAGAAAACAAGTAATAATAATTTTACTTAGTAATAATAGGATGACCTGTTTCAGGTAAGGTTTTATAAGACGAGCAAACCCCATCGGACAGAAGTGCACGGACTTCAGACGATGCTATATGACAAAGTCAGTTCGATGTGTGGCAACTGATTCAAACAACGTGTAAAATTCTTCGTCAGACTGTCATATGAATGAATGAATGTCTTTGTCAGATTGGTTGGCGACAGGCCTAGTGAGGTTAAGGTTGAGGAAGGCAGCATTAAAACCAGGCCGGGATTCGAGGTCTAGCCTCTCCATCACCAGACAACCTGACAAGACTAGACTTGTACCTTTATTGGCGTGACTGTCTATGTGGGTATCTATCTCTCTCTTGAATATAAAAGTTAATGTATTTTAGTCTTACCTTTTTTCTCGTCCAATAAAAGCGTCCTCACGTACTTAATAGGCGGCGCCAAGGCGCCCTTTTCCGGCTTCCCCACATAGTACAAGAAGTTTGAAAGTTCCCCGAACCCCTCGTGCACGACGCAGCCTCCAGGACACGAGCAGACGCCATGCTCCTCCAACGTCGTCGTCGTCGCCGTCGTGGGGGGCTGTGCCGTGCCACCATCGCTCATGGCATCCCCGCCGCCATCTTGCCGGGGCCGACAGCGCCTCTGGCGGTCGGGGTCCGGACCCAACGTTTTTCTGGCGATCCGCCCCGTGGGAGGTTTCGGAAGCGAGACACCGGAATCTGTTACTCACTCGGACGGATCGCTATGCACAGACTTGCGACGTCAGACTATTTTTATTTGCCGGTCGATCGCTTGTTGTTTTTCTCGGCGGTTTTTATCGGAGATATAAAGTCAGAAGCTCAAGGTGCAAGAACCACACAGTAGTACAAAATACAAATGAGTTTATGATATCCCAAGAAAATCAGTAACAAACTTCACAAATAACCGAATCTTAAGAGTTCCATTTAAAACGAAAATATAATTTGAAACTACGTCTGTTGATGTATAAAACACACCCAGTTGTCACTCAACACGTCGTAAATCCAGTTGTCAAATGCTCACGCGAAAGTCGTTACACACACGTTAATCACAAATAAGAAGCTATTAAAACGTGATGTGCAATCAGCCAATCGTTCACCCCAGATAAGAATTAGAGCGATGCGCAGACACTCAGTGCGCCGCTTTTAACTCCCGAGAAAAGTGTTTGCGTCAACGTTCGCCGACTGACTCACTATCACTGGCGCTGACTGGACCAGCTGTGTTCTCAATGAGGGCTACTGTCTACTGTTTTCTCGCGCCCAAAGAGAGTGACCCTGTGTGCCGCGGTGGAAGACCGTCGTCAGCGGAACAGCGTGTTCCTCAGTCAACAAATAACCACAAGGGGGAGGGGGGGGGGGCAGAGACAAACCTTTAAGAATAGATCCCGCCAAGGGTCAAGGTTCATTAGGATTGACGGACGCAAACATTGGTATAATCTTCCCCAGGGTCCACAGTTGCAAATTACGCCGGTGTGTCTGCGCTACTAAAGACAAACAGGAAGTGACGTGTAATTAACGCTGCTATAACAAGTGTGAACACCAAAGGTCAAAAGATGATTCAGGAAATGTTTATTCAGTAATCTTATTATGTAGTTAACTAACAATTTCTAAAAACTACAGGTAGGAGTGTAAAAGAACGCCAGTCGGTAGTTTTACAAGTTTTTGTAGCAACAATATTTCTTGATCAAAATAAAAGATATATACAGTCAACTCTGGTTATAATGAACCGCTGCAGACTTGGATATTTGGTTCATTCTGTCCGAAGTTCACTAAAACCGATTAAAAAAAACTGAAAGTAATGGGTTAGTGTCAAACAAATTAAAGAGTTCAAATACAAACTCTCTTTATTGAATCTATTAATTTATATTTATAATAAGAAATCTGTTATATGCTGTTTATTGTACAGTAAACTGTTTTCACTAATATTTTTTCCAGATCCTTCTATAGAATTTGTGCTTTTTATACATTTAATTCCACAATCTATGCATCCAAAGAATTAAACTGAGTAGAAAAGTCTAATTTTTTGAGTTTCATACACCCTCTTGAGGAAAGTGATTAGTGAAAACAATCACTAAATGGCCACAGACTGTCATTAACTGTCCTGTAAATCCTGTCTTAGTTATACAACTGAGAAGACTGTCTTCCTTTACTTGCCAGGGACAAAGGTATTGCCAGGTCAAGTGACTGATAAAGCTCCCTCCTCCGAATTCTGTACTTTCATTCAAGTTTAGTGCTACCTAAACAATAACTCAGACATAGAATCTGTGTCTTCAAGTTCAAACAACTGAAAAGTTATGTTTTTAAAGAATGATGTTGTTAGAATGACATTTCTTACTGAAAATTTCAATTTTTCTGTCCACTAAAACCAAAGTTGAGGGTTTTTTCACACACATTTAAATGTATATTCCATACACGATAGGTTTTTACCTGGATGACAGTTCGAAAATCATATGTTTAGGTTTTGGGTTGCCAACACTTGTAAAAGATCACAGTTTTGTTATAAATATAAAGATCTTTAATTACCTGTTATATATTACATTTAAAATAACGTCAACTTAAGTTTTCTCATACTATTTCATTTTTTTAAATAATTTCTTTTTGTCCAACTCAAAACAATATTTTAAACATAATTAAAAGTACTTATTTTTCGTTTTGGAACGTTATTGATTATGTGTAATATAGTTCACACATCAATATCTTTTAATACAGGCATCGTATTTACTTGGAAAAGAGAAAATACTTTTTTTTACATACAATAAATGATTTTATGATTATTTTATCGTATTTTGAAATATTTAACTGAATAAAATATGTTTATCAACTGCGTGTCTGCATCATTGTAAGAAACTTGTTTACCGTTATGTTCAATCATATGGTTTAAATTCGTCAGTCGCCATCTTGAGGCTATGTTCGTTAGAAGGTTTTGTGAAAGTGGTGTTAATTTTTTTTAAGTGGAATAAAACGATAAATAAACTTTGTGTCCGACCTAAAATAAATATATAAATAATATTGGCCTAAATCATTGTGGTTAACTATCACAATAATATATTACCATCTGTTTTCATTACAGTCATCCAAAGTGATAGATGTCAGCTGTTGGCGTGGTGATATATTAGGGATAACTTCTAGTAACATTTCGAGCTGTCATTCAGGTAAACTAGCTCGTGAATGACTTATATGTTGGCTGGGAGCAATGAATTAGGTTCACTGTAGCCGAATGTTAACTACAACCAGAGTTGACTGTACGTGTAGTTTAATTCTCCACACGTAATAATCCCAACAGTTCTTTAATATTTGGTTGGCATGAATTTAATGGAATTTGAGGAGAAACCTTTTCAAACGAAAAGAAAAAGTTCTAATCAAATGTTATGATGCCCATTATTTTCTTACGAAGCGATCTATATGACGGATTGAAAAGGTTACTGGATCTTCTTTCACGTATTTATACGCCAAGTCGTGTTATATGTCACTTTTGATACACGTCATTAATTCCTTTAAAACATCACAAGTTATATTGAAATAAATTTAAAAATGACACCTGAATACTGGAATTGAACCCGGAACCTTGGACTTAGAGCGCCAATGCTCTACTACTAAGCTATCCAGGGATCGTCCCTTGCTAAGGCTAATTCCTCAGTAGTATTATTTTAAAGGTATTGATAATAGATCATTTGACGTATGAATGTGATAAAAAGATGTAACTTTTTTATCAATCAGATAAGGTTCTTCTTATGAAATTTGGACTGTACTAAGGCAATATTTCATTTAATGTACCCAAAAAAGATTGCTATTAATATGGGTATTTATTTATTTAGTACCACGACTTACTACCGGTTAAGGTTATACGCTTATGTACTAGGCATGAAGAAGGTTGAATTCAAAGGAAATGTACCCACATTTGCATGGAGTGTGGAAAACCATTTTGGAATAACCTCAAGACACTCGACCGAGATTTGAACCGCGATCTAGCAGTCATTAGCAGTCTAATCTAACACGGGAATGACACCTTAGACCACTTATTACTCGCTCCGGTGGTCAGATGGTCTGGTAGCGGTCTGTAGCCTAAGGCCCAGGGGCTGGATCCGGTCCACCGACTGATTTTATTTGGTCAGAAAAAGATTTAGCAAACAAACAATTGTGTTCATAAAAATATTACTGTATGAGAAATCTAAGACTGAAATTTTTGGCTCGGTATTTTTTTTTTCGACCCAGTCCACAAATTAAAAAACATAAGACCCACGATATCAAAAGGGTTGCCAACCTCTGATCTAAAAGGTACTACTCTTGCAGTAAAGTGGACTGCCAATGACGTGGAAATCGGGGTTCGAATCACGGTCGAGTGTACTGAGGGTCGTTTCCACTATGGTACAATTTATAAGATAGGGCCATAGTGTAATCAGTCAAGGTAAGACCGACGCCTTGCTTTGTTCCACTATGTTTCAGCTTATAAGATAGCGCCATAGTGTAATCAGTCAAGGTAAGACTGACGCCTTGCTTTGTTCCACTATGGTACAGTTTATAAGATAGGGTCATAGTGTAATCAGTCAAGGTAAGACTGACGCCTTGCTTTGTTCCACTATGGTACAGTTTATAGGATAGGGCCATAGTGTAATCAGTCAAAGTAAGACTGACGCCTTGCTTTGTTCCACTATGGTACAGTTTATAGGATAGGGCCATAGTGTAATCAGGTAAGACTGACGCCTTGCTTTGTTCCACTATGGTACAGTTTATAGGATAGGGTCATAGTGTAATCAGTCAAGGTAAGACTGACGCCTTGCTTTGTTCCACTATGGTAGTTTATAGGATAGGGCCATAGTGTAATCAGTCAAGGTAAGACTGACGCCTTGCTTTGTTCCACTATGGTAGTTTATAAGATAGGGCCATAGTGTAATCAGTCAAGGTAAGACTGACGCCTTGCTTTGTTCCACTATGGTAGTTTATAAGATAGGTTCATAGTGTAATCAATCAAGGTAAGGCTGATACCTTCCAGGATAAACGGAGTGTATATTTTATGTATTTTCTACCAAGGCAGGGACATGAGTTTCAAGGAAATATTAAATTTAAGGAATTTTACTAAATAGATGTGTTGAAAAAAAAAGAATTAAAAGTAGATAAATGAAAGGATGGGTGATCGCGGAACCTTTGATAAATGTAAAAGGGGATCAAAAAGGTTTCCCAACCCTAGTCTAAGCCGAACGGGTAGTAAGACACGGTTATAAAAAAACTCATTTAGTCAACTAAAGTTCTTCCTTTTCTTAAGGCACTTGGCCCTGTCGATTGCAAGCCTGAAACCTATTTTTGTGGGATGGTGGGCGGAGGGTAAAAGGCGTGGCATGGCTTCACAACCGACCAAAGTATCCTTCCGCGCCAACAAAAACAGATGGATCACGGAAACCGTAGATGGCGCTAGCTACCGGACAAGTCTTGTGAAAAAATCATACGTTTGGAAATATAAGTTTTCTCGAGAACGAGTGAAATTTCTATAGTAAGATTTTCAACACCCCTTCTTAGATAAAGTATCAATGTTTATTAATTGTTACATTTTTTATTGTTTATTACGAAGCCTGCAGTTTTATATTGAAAAATGCCAATTTTAACTATATTTGATAAAATTATAGAGGAGGTATGTATATAAAAAGTATAACATAATAAACATGCTTCTATTCTTGAACAAACCGTTTCCGAAAAGAAAATTGCTAAACAATAAAAATTCTTGAAGATAACCGTTAGTCCCCATGACTCTGCATTTCCAGGCCAAATGAAAAGTGCCAATCGCTTTAAGTCGGTGATGAATATATGAAAGGAGTTTACCAAGCAAGCACAGACCTTGAACAAAATACCTCGCGTCCATTGACCACATACATATAAATAGGATTTCACCGGAAGTTGGATCTAACTAGGTGCTTGGTTTCAGTTGGCAGGCTTGCGTCAAGCGCTACGTTCTTGCTGCCGCGGTTTCTTTCTCAATCCTATCTCAAATAAAAGATAAAACATGATTACGTTACGTAATCAGAAGGCCATATGGTTGTACTAGACTCAGGGTTGACAATTGCACTATCTTTCTTTTCTTTCTCGTTATCTTTATCACCACGTCATACTATCTGTTCAGGTTATACGTAAATGTAGGCCTAATAATTACGACACCGAGTTATGGATGAGGGAAGTTCAAATTTAAAGGAATTATACCCGCATTTTCGTGGAAGTAGAGTGGGGAAAACCATTCAGTAAAAACTACCTTCAGTACACCCGACTGGGATTCGATCCCAGAACTCTCTATCATCGGCGGTAGACCACGCAACCACCGAAGCAGGTTATATATTATCCTTATAGTACTTTTATTGTAATAGACTTTTGTACGATTCTACGACCTTATGATGAGATTCGGGTGAAACCTGTACGACATTAGCTCAATATTTATTTTCTACAAATACAAGGTAATTTGTTTTTGTTATTCTTTTGAAAATAGTTTACATTATAGAGTGTTTGTTTCAATTTTTAAAGCAAAACTTTTTTTGTTTTGCCAAAATAAATAAAATATTGCTTCAGTACAAACCTAAAGAATAGTTTTCTTCACGAGCCGATTTGGGAATAAAAATTATGTTCTCATTAATAATGCATTGTTTAGCATAGTTACTTCCAGCCGCTGTTTACAATAAATAACGTCCAGCTAGCTGTCCACCTCTCCTACCTTAGATAGGGTGTATGTCCAAGAGGGGGAGTACCGATAAATGAGAACTACCCCAGTTTACAAGCAGTGTAATCTAAATACCGATAAATGAGAACTACCCCAGTTGTGCAAGTAGTCAAATCTAAATACCGATACATGAGAGCTACCCCAGTTTACAAGCAGTGTAATCTAAATACCGATAAATGAGAACTACCCCAGTTTACAAGCGGTCTAATCTAAATACCGTTAAATGATAACTACCCCAGTTTACAAGCAGTATAATCTAAATACTGATAAATGAGAACTACCCCAGTTTACAAGCGGTCTAATCTAAATACCGATGAATGAGAACTACCCCAGTTGTACAGGCAGTCTAATCTAAATACCGATACATGAGAACTACTCCAGTTTACAAGCAGTGTAATCTAAATACCGATAAATGAGAACTACTCCAGTTTACAAGCAGTCTAATCTAAATACCGATAAATGAGAACTACCCCAGTTTACAAGCGGTCTAATCTATAATACCGATAAATGAGAACTACCCCAGTTTACAAGCGGTCTAATCTAAATACCGATACATGAGAGCTACCCCAGTTTACAAGCAGTATAATCTAAACACCGATACATTTATTTAAAGATGCTATCCTCAAATGTTAAAACTGTTAATGTGGTTGTTAACTGTTGAGTTTACACTTTAAAGAAAACAATTGCTGCTAGCAGGATAGTTACAAATTGTTGATATTTATTAATTTAAAAAAGAAATCGTGGAACCCCAAATTTTGCAAGTGACCTCCAAATTTATTTATTCGGTCCTGCTCTTACCCTCAAAACACCCATGCAAAAAAAAATTATGGCGGTGGCTCTAATTTAAGATCTCTCTAGACGCAACAGTTGGTAGCCCTGACTGGAATGCACGGGGTGAACTTTAGGGGAGGGAAAGGAAATTAGTGAATCCCCTGAACGAGAGTTTTATTTCTTGGCGATATAAAATAGAAATAAAATCACTAGTCTCTTTAAACATAATTTAGGCCCACTATTTATAGCACTTTAAAAAGCATCTCCCATTTCACTTCTTTTTTTCCGCAACGAGGGCGACATTAGTTTTTTTTTCTTTCTGTGTCACATTAGAAATGTTTACACATAACACAAGCAAATTTTCGATTATACCAGTATTAATTTCAAGTTTTGAATTAATAAAAAAAATCTAGTAACTATTGCATTTAGAATATTTGCATTAAAAGGAATTGAATATAGACAGATTAATACAGAACCATCTTTTTAATAGGGTATTCGTAAAGACAACGTTCCTCTATGAATCAGGTGAGTTTTCTAAGAGTTTTTTTTAACCATTTAGAATTGTTGCACAATATTGGTTTGGTTATAATTGGAAATTTGCTCATGCTGTGTGGTGTATAAAGCTAGAAAACATTACAATAATCCAGAAAAATTAACAAATAAAGAGTAAAGAATCCCGCCCTAAGTGGAACCATTTCCAAGATTATTATTATTATTATTATTAGCACCCCGTCTTACTACCCGTTCGGGTTATATGCACTTACGCCAATGTGTAATGGTAGGGTGATTGTGAGATTAAATAGAGGACCTACAGTTTAACGTGGAATCCGAACCACGGTGGAGGCCTGGTATTCCAAACACTCACAAGTTGTGATTAATACACGTCCTGTCAGAGGTGAAGGAAGGGTTTGGCAATCAGATAGATCTGTGCCGGGACCGAGGATTGAACCACGGACCCCCCAGCACAGAAGTCCGACACCTTACCCCTTGACCACCAGGTCACCTTCTTTAATAGCAGAATTATCTCCAATATACTTAATATAATTTACCTTCGCCCCCACTTATTAATCCTTCAAAAACAATCGTTTGAGCTTGCTCTAACGGCCATACCGCGCGGTTGAATGGCCACCACACTTTTCAGACAGCCCAGGTTCGATTCTAGGCGATAACAAATATAGCTTATCCAATAAGGATTATCTTGCTAACGAAATAATGATAAAAGCTAGAGCGTTAGCCTTGAGTGACGGGAAGTCTAAGTTTAAAACGTGCTCGTTGAAGAATTTATTTTTAAATTCACACAGCTGCCACTTTGAAGAGCTTTGTTGGAGTATTCCAAGATGAGTACAGTTTCCACACGAGCTCCATGTTCACTTGACACAACACATTCCTACAACTAGTGACGCGACCAGACTAGCTCAGCCAGTAGCCAGGACGGACGGACTAAATACAGCCGACGCGGCCAGGAACTCAGCTGACACTGACTTGCTAACTAAAGTAGATGGATCAGTCAGTGCGCGACAGAACACTCATGTGCCAGGGGTTAGCAAGACATGTGGCAGGGGTGTACACTAGTATATAACAAGACATGTGGCAGGGGTATACACTAGTATATAACAAGACATGTGGCAGGGGTATACACTAGTATATAACAAGACATGTGGCAGGGGTATACACTACTATATAACAAGACGTGCCAGGGGCTTACACGAGTATATAACAAGACGTGCCAGGGGCTTACACTAGTATATAACAAGACTTGCCAGGGGTGTACACCTGTTATATAACAAACATGTATACATCCATTGACATGTAATTTAAAACGGTCCAACTGTAAAAGGGCTTATCCTTTTTATCGATATGTATTTATTTTTTGCACGCAATACAAATTGCATTCAAATGGGGCGTCAATGACCTCTCGCGGAACAATGGTCTCGAAGACTAAGAAAAGTGACTGTATGTGTTTAAGGTGTAAAATGATTGAAATGTGCGAGGGAAGAGGTATATAAAGTGTGAAAAATTGTTGTTTAAGAGTGGGAGAGAGCGAGGTCCCTATGATAGGACAGCGACTACCCCCCATCTGATAAGACAAGACACCTTTCCCAACACGATGACGTCACGCGCCGCCGCCCCGTGACAATGCCTCGCAAGGGACAACGCACGCGCCGATACGGAGGAAAACAAAAGAGCGATGCGCCGCGCTCGGCTTCTTCCACGGCGTCGCAGAGGCAGAACTTTCAATGGCGGGAAACATTTATCAAACGTTTCATGGCAGGACAGGTGGAGGGAGGGGATTCGAGGGGCTGTCAACAGAGTTGGGAGATTCATTGATATTCTCCAGTGAATTATTATTATTATTAGCATCGCGTCTTACTACCCGTTCGGGTTATACGCTTTAAGTACTAATTACGCTAATGGATTAGGAATTGGGGAGGTTGAATTAGAGGAAGTGAACCAGCATTTGCGTGGAGGGAGAGTGGAAAACCATTTAGAAAAAACTCAGTTCACCCGACCGAGATTCGAACCTCGATCTCCCCGTCCTCAGCAGTAGAGCTCAACACGACAAGCGCGTTAGCCAATTACACCACCGAGGCGGGTGATTGGCGTGTTGAGTTTCATTGTCGCAGACCGGTTAGCAAACAGTGGTCCCCTTGAGCATACCGCCATTTAGAGACACTAGTTGTGAAGATCAAGCTACTGGTCGGTAATTTAGGTTTTACTCGCGTCACTTTTGAGTTTTATTTGAGTAACTCCGTGGGTTTAAGTCCTAAGGCGTCACGCTCATGTTGGACTCGGCTGTTGAATACGAAGAGATCGGTGTTCAAATACCGGTGGGGTCTATTGAGGGCGGTTTTCCCAAAATTGTTTCCCACTCTACTTCCACGCAAATGCAGGTATATTACCTTTAAAATTCCTCTTTTCTCATTTCTACCCTGTTATCATATATGTGTTTAACCTGAACAGGTAGTAAGAACCGGTGAAAAATTAATCAAATGTATAAAATAGTATTTTAAGGTTCATTTCGGAGAGCATTCAATGAAAGTTTTTCCACACATGTTTTCTCTATATTGACTCGCATCGGTAGACTTGCGAGCAGCAAATCAATCTCGTCTGGTATGGTTTGCCAGTGACGGTTCGAATCCCGGCCAGGAACTGAAGTTATTTTTTTTTACTAAATAGTCCCTCTCCTCCCACTCTCACGCTCTCCCAAACGTAGTTACATTTCCTATAAATATCAACTCTACCCCGTTAATGCAATTAAGGTAATTATAAAAAAAATACTCATATATTATCTAGACTTTTATTATTATTATTAGCACCGCGTCTTACTAACCGTTCGGGTTATACGCACTTACGCTAATGTGTAATGGTAGGGTGATTGTGAGATGAAATGGAGGACCTACAGTTTAACGTGGGATCCGAACCACGGTGGGAGGCCTGGCATTCCACACATTCACAAGTTGTGATTAATACAAGTCTTGTCAGAGGTGAAGGAAGGGTTTGGCAATCAAACAAATCTGTAACGGGACCAAATATTGTTCCAGGACTGAGGATTGAGCCCAGGACCCCAGCACAGAAGTCCAACACCTTACCCCTAGACCACTAGGTCACCCACGTAGACTGTTACCGGTACAGGTTATACGCCTATAAAGGGTCGGCCAATCAGCTGCCCCCTGGTTAGCTAAGGAGATTGAGAACCACTGCTTTAGACCAGTGTTTCCCAACCTCTTTTTCGCTTGCGTACCCCTTGTCAGATCGTTTTCATAAATTATACCCTTAATATTAGCAAAATATTTAGTTAATACATTAATAATTATTTCAGATTTATTTGTCACGAATGAAAATAAATGGGCTAGTAATGGGATTTAAGAAACAATGTAATAATAAGGTGAATAAACGATGTATATGTTATGGACAAAGTGAATATACGGTCACTATGAAAAATGGCCTGGTATTATGCACAGTGACCAAAGCAGTCAAGCAAACTGATTTATATATATATATATATATATATTTATCATTTGGACCGGGCAGTATGCATAATGCTCAACACTCTCTGGGCAATATGATTTTTATTAATATATTGTATTTAATAATCTGTAATAATTGGTACTTCCTATAAAAACCAATAAAGCTAGTTAGGTTGGTTGGGTTAGGTTAAGTTAGATTAGTTATGATAGGTTGGTTAGGTTAGTTTGGATAAGTTAGGTTACATTAGTTACGTTAATTCAGTTAGGTTAGTTAGGTTATGTTAGACGTCAATTGGCTGGACGGGATTGGATGTTCATTGTTACCACCCTGCCAGTGACATAATACTGGACTGTTTTTCACAGTTCTAAGAGCATGGAGCATTATGCATAATGCTTGCTCGAAATGATAAATTAACAAATATTTATCACTTTGCCCGACTGCTTTGTTCACTGTGCATAATGCCAGGTAATTTTTCATAGTGACCTGGTTAATCACTTCGTCCATTATATATATATACTTTTTGGAGTAAGCAAATATAATTGAAAAAGGGCGGGAAAAACTACATTTGCCAGCATGTAAGACAAAAGATTAGTCAAAAGTTGTGAAATTAACTCAAGGATTTCAATTTCAAATACAAAACAGTTTATATATATATACAAAGATTAGTCAAAAGTTGTGAAATTAACTCAAGGATTTCAATTTCAAATACAAAACAGTTTATATATATATATATATATATATATATAA